>JAVTVY010025272.1:0-11650 GCA_036873755.1 Hanleya hanleyi
GTTTCGGATCGTCATCAGCGAGAATTACTGAGGTATCATCTGCAAAAAGAATTAGTTCAACAATGCTGCTTACTGAGGACAAGTCGTTCATATGAATGAATGAATGAATTTTTATTCACCAATAATATATGGTATAATAACATGTAGGTTGACAAAATAATGGCGGGAATAAAGCCCCAGGGGGGCTTGTTCTATCCCATTTAGGAATATAATTATAAGTATCTGAATATAGAGAGAATGCGAACGGTGAATAAAAAAATAAAAAAAACTTTAAAACTTTGGGCGTACAATCTAGAAATTATCATCGAGAAACGGGTAAAACTTCGAGTAAATAAGATTTAAGCTTAGACCTGAATAGTGATGAAGATTTTATGGTTTTGAGAACTGAGGGTAACTTGTTCCATTCCCGTGGCCCCGTGACTCCAATTGTATAATACGAAAGATTAGAGGAATAGAAAGGTCTATATAAATTTACTTCTTGGTTCCTTATGGGATAGCGGTGTACTTCAGACAGTTTTGTAAAATAGTTACGGAAAAGAACCGGCATTGTTTCAGGGTGATACAAAAACTTTTGAACCAGGTTTAAACAGGAATATAAATTCAGATCGGGCAGAGGGATGATTTTTAGATGAGTGAATAGTGGTTGAGTATGCTCGCGTTTCTGCGATAGAGTAATAACTCTGAGGACACGCTTCTGGAGCAATATTAACGGTTTCAGATGAGTCATATATGTGTTTCCCCAGAGGATGTTACAGTAGGATAGGTATGGGTATATCATCGAATAATATAAGATATGTAGTGTTTTCTTATTTACTGAGTTTTTGATAAAGTTAATAACCCCAGTGTTTCTTGCCACCTTCTTACAAATGTAGTCAATATGGTTTGTCCAGTTTAGTTTATTGTTGAAGAAAACTCCGAGGAATTTGAAACTATTTACTAATTCAATCTCTTCACCGGATATAAATAGCTGTGGCACGTGCCGCAGGCGCTGCTTGGTGGGATTTATTATCATGAATTTGGTTTTCTTTACGTTTAGTGATAGTCGATTGGCACAAAACCAAATATATAGTTTTTCCAATTCCTGTGACATAACAGTGACAGCACTGTCGAGGTGTTTAGAAGTATAAACAACACTGGTGTCATCAGCAAAAAGAATGACCTTAAGTAAATCAGTGGCATTATTAATGTCATTAATATATAGTAAAAATAGAAGGGGTCCAAGGATAGATCCTTGGGGTACTCCGCAAGTGATATTCATGGAACAAGAAAGCATACTGTTATAGTAGACACATTGTGATCTGTTAGATAAATAGCTTCTGAACCACTTATTTGCTGTGTCGCGAAAACCATAATGGTGTAGCTTAGTGAGCAGTATGTCGTGATTGACAGTGTCGAAAGCTTTGGAAAGATCCAAGAAAGTAACTGTACTATATTCTCTAGATTCCTTGGCAGTGACCAATATATCATACAGAGAAATCGCCGCGTGAGAGGTTGAATGATTAGATCTAAATCCATACTGAGTGTCAGATATAATATTGTTTTTCTCTAAGAAATCTGCCATCCTTTTTATTGCGAGTTTCTCAATAATTTTACTTAGAGCTGGTAATACAGATATTGGTCTATAATTAGAAAAAAGGTTTGTTTCACCCGATTTGAATATTGGAGTCACTTTGGCTGATTTAAGAGAATCTGGGACAATACCCGATCTAAAAGACAAGTTCGTAATGTGTGCAAGTGGAGCAGAGACAGATTTGGCGACGAGTTTGACGAGAGACATAGAAATACTGTCCAAACCCGGTGAGGCCGACTTCGAAGTCATAATGATGTTCTGAACATCAATGGAAGCTGTTGGGGTAAATTCAAAATTTTCGGGAGTAGAGGGACCGAGAAATTCACAGAAGCTTGGAGGGACTGTAGGGATATTAGAGTTCAGGGTGGAAGCCACGGTGCTGAAATACTCATTAAATTTATCTACTATGCTTTGACTATCTGTGATTTCATTCCCATCCACAATAAACGATTTAGATATGGATGTGTCTTTCTTGCGATTCATTAACTGGCTGAGAGTTTTCCATGTACTTTTTATATCCTGGTTGGATTCATTAAACTTTTGTTCGAAGTAATTTTTTTTGGCCAGGCGAATACTGTGGATCAGTTTATTCCTATAAGTTCTGTACTCTTTATGTGAGGTTTCGTCCCGAGAAGCGAGATATTCGCGATAGAGTCTGTTTTTTTCATGGATGGAAGTAAGAATCCCATAAGTGATCCAAGGTTTGATAATCCGCTTAGGAGAGACTTCAAAAGTTGCATACGGAAAACACTCGTTATATATGGAGTCAAACTTTGTGAGGAAATTATCTAGAGCACTGACAACATTGCTTTCTTGGATAACATTGTCCCAAGCGGTGTCATTTATTACCTGTCTAAAAGTATCTTTAAGTTCAGGAGTGACTCGGCGGTAGGATATAGTTTTTGTGGAGGGTGTGTCGTTCATATAAATCAGAAAAAGAATAGGACCTAAAATAGAACCTTCAAAACCATTCATTAGAATGGTCGGGAAGGAAGGTGAAGAAAGTGAATGGTCGGGAAGGAAGGTGAAGATTACATCGGTCGGGAAGGTGAAAGAATATTTCGACAATGCCTCAAGAAAATCAGAAAATATACTCTGGGAAGGGCGCGTTACATTGTTTTATGGGAGACAAAGAAAACAAATTTCTTTGTCAACAACAAGGACCCCACCCCAACAACATATAGAAGCTCTATTATATATAAATTTTCATGTCCAGGATGCGAATCAGAGTACATCGGCAAAACAGACAGATGTATTATTGCGCGCCTGAAAGAACATGCTTCTTCCAAATCCGAGGTGTTTAACCATGTAAGCCAGTGCGACAATTTTAGTTACATTCGTCAAATGTTTGATTTAGCAAATGGCTCTTTTGACGATGACCCGATCTCTTTGTTGTCTCTTATAGAATCAAACACTAAAATTATTGATACAGAAGCTCACTGGTCTCAAGTGTTATTCAAGGAAGCCTTAGCCATACGCCGGCACAAACCAATTTTAAACCAAGGTTTGAAAGCATCAAAGGATTTAAAATTATTTCGGTAATATCATTTATAGATTAACCAGTTTTCATAAATTAGACTGTGTATCGTTTCATAATTGTATATTGCCGTGCAAGTTACAACATTTGTAGATTTCCATCAATTCTAATGTGGATTGCCAAGAGAATTATACCTATATTATCTTAAGATGACAGTCCTTATCTGAACATGACATGTAGAAATATTCAATGTAGATATATACGCGCTATATCGCCATACTTTATTCATTGTGTATTGTTGTCATCAATTAAAGATTGTGTAGTGTATCACCTGTAATCACAACATTTGTATATTGCTATCTCTTAACATTTAATGTCCACAACAATTTTCTGAAAATGACATTTTAATATCTGTCCAATCTGACTGACATTACTGGCTTACCCATTCATATATGTGTATTGGCTAAGATCACATTATACCTTGTATATATACTGTACGTATAGAGCTGTTTGTAACTTGATCACTGCTGAAGATGCTATAACTAATAGCGAAATATACAGAATGAAATTGTCATCCCTATTCGGAGTTGCTTTTCTTCTCTATTATTGGAAATCATCAGTGGTTCCAATACATTCATTAGAACTTCCCCGAAACCCATAATGAGCTAATTTATGCACGAGGATATCATGGTCCACCGTGTCGAACGCTTTTGATAGATCCAGAAATGTAGTTATTGAATATTTTTTTACCTCTCTTGTCGCTACCAATTTGTCATGGAGGGATAATACAGCTAAAAATGTTGAATGATTCCTCCGAAAACCATATTGATTGGAGCAAATTATATTGTGATTTTCTAAAAAATCTAACATCTTACTTATTACAAATTTTTCGACTATTTTACTGGAACAAGGCAAAACTGAAATAGGTCTGTAATTTTCAAATAAATATTTCTCCCCATTTTTAAACAACGGCGTCACTTTAGCTACCTTCAAAGGATCGGGTACTACACCAGATTTGAAAGACACATTTATAATATGGCATACTGGGAGACCTATTATGTTGAAAACAGATTTGAGTATAGAAGTACGCACCCGATCAATTCCGCAGGCTGAATTTTTCAAGTTACTTACAATATCGGTAATATGTTTTACTGAATAGGGTTCAAAGCTAAATTGGTTTTCATAAACATTTGACAAAAAAATCTTCGAAATTTCGAGAACATGTTGGAATTTTGTCTCCAAGTTTAGAGGCAACTGTACTAAAGTAATCATTGAATCCATTTGCAATTGTTAAGGGATCCGATGTATCATGGTCATGGACTTTAAACGTATTTGGTAAGGAAGAATTCTTCTGCGGTTCATAAGGTCGTTCAAGACCTTCCACGTGCCTTTGATATCACTATTGCACTGATTAAATTTTTTCTCATAATATAATTTCTTAGCTCATTTTAATGTATGATTCAATTTGTTTCTATAATGCTTGTATTGACGAGTGATTTCGGGTGTATTTGCTTTCTTATGTAGTCTATAGAGTCTATTTTTTTCGCGAATTGAGTTCAGAATGCATCGAGTTATCCATGGCTTCTTAATATACATGTATACTTTTGCAGAAGTTGACGACACCATAGGAAAACATTCATTGTATACATAAAGGAATTTGTTAGAAAATGATTCAAAAGCATTATTAACATCGTCGGATTCATTATTGACCTCTCTCCAATCCATGGTCTTTACTTTCTGTTCGAAATTTATTTTATTTTCCTCATTAAATATTCTATATGTATAAGAATGTGAAACAGGAGATACTAAGTCTAATGCCCTATTTATATGAAAGACTGGGAAATGATCGGTTATGTCAGTAAGTAGTATTCCAGACAACAAACTATCCTCATGAAAATTTTGATAAACATTGTCAATTAAAGTTGCTGACCGAGATCAGCAACACAGTCACAATCAAAGCGTGACTGAGATACATCTTTTTTTTAGATGACGACGCTATAACGAATATTATGGATTAAGAATACTGATCAGAGATACGGATTTGATATTTCTGGAACATCATGATGTCTTGCCGGCATCATTGAAAACTGTTGACCGCTTCTCTCTTGCAGGAAACAACCTATGTTTATGTATACTATGATTGTCTTTTTTGAATTTGGTGCTAATAATGTTATGTGGAAAATGGAATAGGTCTTTGGATTATGGACGCGGATATTCTCTAATGGACGACGGCTGGATTATGAATGACGGACTAGACGCTTGTAATTTTAACCTGTGTATGCCTGGATTCTGCTGGTGGACAAGTTGTCCCCGAGGCCGGGCCCCTGCACACCCAACAAACATAATGAGCACAACTATAAGAAAAAATATGAAGACAGACCCGAGGAACCTTAGTGCAGGTTTCTCGTCCGAGTCTCTAATAGTTCGAAATGCACTAAGACCTTTTTCAATCCAAATGACAGATATATTTCTGACAGCAAAGCAAGGCCATGACATCAAACCTTGTAATATTGCGCTTGATGATTGTTTAGCACCGAATTCTACATGTCATAATTTCAAAATTTCTAAGTGTGGACATCGTGGATGTCTCACGTGTCCACTCTTTAATACTTCAGCTTCATTTAGTTCCACGTTAACTGGTAACTCATATTCTGTTAACTCGTATGTTGATCTTAGTTGTTCTACTACAAACTGTATTTATTTAGTTTCCTGTAAGAAGTGTGGTCAACAGTATGTTGGCAAGACCACCCAAAGACTCCATCTTAGGGTGAACGGTCACAGAAAATCCGTTAGGAAAAAGCAATTGCTTATAGGTAGGCATTTTTCTGGACCCGACCACGGCTGGGATAACTTTAGTATTCAGATCATAGACGTCGTCTATCCATCTACTAAGGATTCCCCTTTTGGATTTGAGAGAAAAATCCGAGAGAGGGAATTATTCTGGATGCTAGAACTTGGGTCAGTGTTTCCGTTTGGTTTAAATGATAATGTCAGTGGGTTCGGCAATGCTACAAACCGCCGTTCAAATATATCCAACATTACCCAACTATTTAAACCCCATCAACGGAGACAACGCAGCCATGGTTGGCGAAAGTTTAATAGTTCGATGATTCACGATCATATCACTTTAAATTACTTAGTGGGTTTAACTAACACACCCAATAGTATACATAGCTTACGTACAGTTCTGTATGCGTTACCTCTGAGAGCTTTAGATCAAATAGCCAGAGATATACAACAATCTGCGTCTTCAGGAAATATAATATCATCAAAAATCATTAAAGTATGTCAAGATATAGCGTATTTTCGGTTGTATCGTCCAGTGAACATAATCGAAACCTCTCAAGATCGGCTTATCAAGATCCTCATGGTACTCATATGAACAGTCACAATCAAAGCGTGACTGAGGTACATCATTTTTAGATGACGACTCTATAACGAATATTATGGATTAAGAATACTGATCAGCGATACGGATTTGATATTTTGGAACATCATGATGTCTTGCCGGCATCATTGAAAACTGTTGACCGCTTCTCTCTTGCAGGAAACAAGCCTATGTTTATGTATACTATGATTGTCTTTTTGAATTTGGTGCTAATACTGTTATATGGAATATGGAATAGGTCTTTGGATTATGGACGCGGATATTCTCTAATGGACGACGGCTGGATTATGAATGACGGACTAGACGCTTGTAATTTCTTGAAACTCAACTACTTAGATAAAGGACTGGACATCATTAATTTACCTCGAATCCTGAATGATCCAGAGGTACGCAACGCTGTACCAAACTATTTTAAGTTCACAGAACCTCCTTGCATTTCATATAAGTACACTAAATCTATAGCCACCAAAATATTCAATTACTCCAATGCTGTCCAGGAGTTTGACTGGAACTTATACACGTCAGGAGGCTATAGTTGTGATTGTGAATCGTCGAACTTTATCTATACACCATGCAAACATATTGTGACTGGTGACCTTGATGTGGTGAGTGATAAGGATCTGAAATTACTCCTGATGAAGGGACCTAAATATAGAGAGCCAAGAAGAATAAATCTGAAGGCCGACCAGAAGATAGTCCTGTCTGCATTGGAACAGTACGTTATTGATTGGTCTAAGCGAGAAAAAGTTGAACCTACAGTACTCGCTGATTGGCTGGACCTCACCAAGAGCAAGGTCGTTGAAACAATCCGCCATATTGACAGAAGTACTCTTCCCAAGCAAAACAAGTTCTGAGAAACCTCAATTCGCAAGAAGTTCTAGCAAATCTCCAGAGTAAATTCGTCATAGTCCCAGCAGACAAAGCTCCGAATAATATAATATTCATATGTAAATATTACTATTACCAGGTGCTGGTTAAAGAATTGAGTGTAGACATATCTTCATCAAATACGTCTACTTACTCCCAAACTGCATTTACTCTGGAAGATTTATTTAACAATCACAAAAGTTTCTCAGGGAAAGAGGTATTTGTCTTCCAACCAATCATAACGACATACCAAAAATATACTGGACTCCCAAAATGCATAAATCACCATACAAAGCTAGATTCATAACTGGTTCTAGAAGCTGCACCACCAAGCTTCTTTCAACCCTATTGACGAGGGCCCTTCAGGAGGTAAAAGCATTTTGGGAAAGGTATTGCGCCACTATTTCTAAGAACTCTGGCGTTGAATGTATGCGGATATTGAAAAACTCAAAATGTCTTACGGAAGAACTTGATGCTAAAGGTCACATACCGTACAGGCATGTATCCACATGGGATTTCTCGACTCTCTATACTACAATCCCTCATCAGGAACTTATTGACCGTATAAGTTCATTAATAGTATCTGTGTTCAAGAAAGATGATCGTAGATATATTAATGTCGGAAGCCATAAAGCATTCTTTAGCTCGACTACATACAAGAGATATCATTCATGGGATGTTTCTTTGTTTATAGAGTTGCTTGAATTTCTCATGTGAATTTGGCAACACAATATATCAGCAGCATATAGGTATTCCAATGGGTACTAATTGTGCACCCCTGTTGGCCGACGTGTATCTGTTCTCTTATGAATATGACTACATGCAGGCGCTTTCAAAAACCGATCCATTCAAAGCCCGTTCCTTCTCATTCACCAAACGCTATATAGACGATCTACTCGCTGTGGATAATCGCTATATAAATGACGCAGTGAAGGATATATATCCACCTTCACTGGATTTGAAGGAAACTACAGATAGCCCTACAGGCACATCTTATTTAAATCTCTATCTCTATAAAAATGAAGCGGGCATTCTCTCTCGTCGACTTTATGACAAAAGAGATGATTACAATTTCGACATCGTAAACTATCCCTTTTTGGATAGTAATATTCCAGTGGGACCTGCATATAGCGTATACATATCTCGCTTAGTAGCATTTGCTAGATCCTGTGTTAAATGTGATGATTTTAATCAACGTCACAAAACATTGTTGCAGAAACTTATAAAACAGGGTTATTCCACCAAGCGCCTCCACTCAAAGTTTCTCAAATTTGGCGATACATATCGCATGCTGATAGCAAAATACGAACGTAGCGTGCAAGATCTATGGCGCTACGTTTCGTAACTTGTGTCTAATTCCGCTTAACCCGGGGCTAGGGGCCGTATGAACCCATGTACTTCAAGATCCTCATGGTACTCATATGAACAGTCACAATCAAAGCGTGACTGAGATACATCTTTTTTTTTAGATGACGACGCTATAACGAATATTATGGATGAAGAATACTGATCAGCGATACGGATTTGATATTTTTGGAACATCATGATGTCTTGCCGGCATCATTGAAAACTGTTGACCGCTTCTCTCTTGCAGGAAACAAGCCTATGTTTATGTATACTATGATTGTCTTTTTGAATTTGGTGCTAATACTGTTATGTGGAAAATGGAATAGGTCTTTGGATTATGGACGCGGATATTCTCTAATGGACGACGGCTGGATTATGAATGACGAACTAGACGCTTGTAATTGTTATCTTTAGAAGGACCATGCTTATCTGTCTTGAATAAATCAATGTTGAAATCACCCATAAGTATGCATTTTTTATTTTCAAGTTTTAATTTGTCCAGAAGAGATTTTAGGCTTTGGTTGAAAATTACTACATTTTTTCGTGGTGGTCTGTAGATAATCCCAACTAAGCGTGCTTGCGTTAAAGGGTTGCGTCTTCTCCAAGAATATCTCTTTCTGTTTTGGATTTTAAGTCCTCCATGCGTATACTAGATTATATTCCTGTTTTAAGTTAATTACTTTCTCTCGTGCCTTAATTAGGATTATTAATATGGACGTACCGGTAATTAAAACAGTCTGATAAAGGGTCTTGCAGAAAATTAAAGTCGCGACAAATGATACAAAATGGGTTCTTAAAATCTTCAACTTTCTGCTGGGCTTCTTTAAAAAAATCTGGACAATCCTCATTAGGGGCAAATATATTGACCAAAGATAATCTGTATTCCTCTATTGTAATATCTAAAGCTAGTATAATTTCCATTGTCAGACTTTGTCAGTGGGAAGTTGATGCCTGGTCGACATCGGGCCTTACAGACTAGTCTTTTGTGTTAAATGCCGTCATTTACATCTGACGACGATACAGCTCACCAATCTCCAATGTACGAGTTGTCACAGCGAAACAGCTCACCAATTACCAGTATACGAGTTGTCAGAGCATTTACATCATAGCTCTCTAGATTTGTATCTAATACCGCTTATGCTGGTGCTAGGGGCCGTGTGGTCATATCATCCAAGTTGCCACATGAACAGGTACCATAAAAGCGTACCTGAGATACAACACATATCACGAATCGATAGATTCTTGCCACGTGCTTTAGAATAGGTTAACCAGAAGACTATTCTGTGAAGTCATGTGACGCAGTCAGTATGTCGGCACCTCTTCCCACTTCACTTATATGTGTTGTAATTTGCTAGTCTATGGAATGTGAAATCCAAATTTTCCTGTATCTAAATAGCTACAAACCCTCGAGTTACTAGAAATTGAGTTGAGGTATCCTTTACAGCCCCAATCTTGTTTAATACTGTCAAAGTCATCTTTTGTCCAATAAACATCTTGAAAGCAATATATAGAATGTCTTATCTCTGATGAATAGTTAGACACATACCCCGCTTCTCAGATCAGGCCAGGCCCTGACAGTAAAATGACAGCACAATGCACATAGTAAATAGCTCAACCAGAATAATGCCAGAACTGGACACAAAAAATAGTATGACAGACAGTATATTCAAGGTTAACGGGGTGAAAGAATTTTCACATGAAACATTTTATGGTCGAAAAAAAAACAATTCTCTGTGACAATTTTTTTTCTCTCCGCTGTTACTAAATATAGCAATTTTGTCTTAAATATCTAGAAGTGTGTACTATTGAATTTTTATATTACCGTGCACCCTGAATATGCAAGTGATTGAAACTGTATCCCAAATTGCAGGCCCCATAATTTTTAGCTCCATCCGTCCCTGCTATTGAGCTACCAGAATTACTGCTAATGACAATTAAGGATGTCCGCTGGTGGTTTTTGACTTTGGCAGCCATTTTGCCTGTTTTTCTATTGGGTTATCTCCCTTCCCTAGGTTAAGAGATGGGGATTTCCTTTAAAAGCCTTCTAGCCGAGAAGTTTGCACACCAACATCCATTCAATTTGCTAAATTTTGATAGACATTGTGATTATCTGCAAACAATTGGAATATAACAAAAAGTTAAATACTATGAATTTTTCATGAATATGCTTCAAAACTAGGGCTATTCCCCATGCTTTCTGGGTTATCAAATTGAGCCTGGGTCAGTCCACTCAACGTTGCCTACAGCTAAAAATTGCACACCAACCTATATTTTTTTTCTTTATTTTTCCTCATATTACACAATTATGAATGCAACAACACACATTATTAAAAAAGTTAATTACTTTCATTTACCACCAGCGGACATCCTTAAATACCAGTGATCCTCCGAAATACATTTTATAACAGTTATAATATGTATTTTCGGAGGATCAGTTATATATATGTGAATTGATATAATTACTATAATGTATATAATGCTATAAACTAAGCTTTTCCATTCAAACGCAATTTAATGCACAAGCTTTCGTTTCTGTTGCCTGGGACTTTCGTGTAATAATTGTGTTTATGTGGAGAGGCTCAGGGTTTTAGTATTATTGCCGATATCATGTATGAGTCTAAAACAGGATATAATGATTATAATTCTTAAGTTAACTGCTATTGTATTGCCACTTTATGTAGTTGCAGCTATGCTGTTTATTTGCAAATAGATACAATAATTTCTCAGTTGGAAGATTACCATAATACTACTTACTTCGAATACTACTGATCAAGTTCATTGGATATTTTAGATTAAATTATTAGTTCATAACACTTTTTTTTAGGATGACACTTTCTTGGTAAATTATTTGTGCTGGAGGAGTCAGCCCAGTGCGAGACTGGAACCCTCGCCCTCGGTGTTTGGCAGCAGTAAAGGCAAGCGCTCTAAATCACTCGGCCACCTCAGCTTTCACAAAAGAGGAAGTTCTGAGGTCAGAGTCTACTTCGTTACATTTATAACC
>JAVTVY010025273.1:0-10857 GCA_036873755.1 Hanleya hanleyi
GAAGCGTCAGAAAATGAACACTAGAACGTTCATTTTTGAATGCACTCTGACGTTCATTTTCGCAAGCAGAAACGAACAACATACAGAAACCGATGTTACTATTATAAAATGCGCCGGGTTAAATTTACTTCCCCGCAGCGCGGCCTTCCCGTGTTATAGAATTTATTGTAACTTGCCATGTGCTTTGCATTGTTTATATACATGTATTCAGTGCATTCTGTAAAACCTAGAGTGGTGTGTCCGATGTCTGCGATTTTGTTCAGTAAACGGATGGTATATGGAAGGACAATGATAGAACTGTTTCTCTGTTAGGGGCCTACTTGTCCCCGTCACGGCTTCAGTGTTTTGTCGCCACCTGGAAAAGCAATCAAAGCCAAGATACAATGTGGAACAAGTTTGAATGAGGGTATGTGAAATTTACAGGACGAACAGGGGCCACACATTAACACACAAACCCATAATACTGCAACGTTAATTTCAATTTCAAACCCCTTTCAATTGCCTCTTGCTGGTGAAAAACTCTAAATCAAATTTTGAAAGAAATCTTTAAAGATATCTTTCGTGAAGTCTGCACGATAAAATGCTTTCTCACAGGTCCGCGTCACTTCCAAAGCAACATAGAAACCCTCCGGTTTCAATTTAACATTTCGGTTTTCTCTTGAAAAAAGGGTGATATTATTTCTCCACCTCTAGATCTGTATTTTATTTACATCCCGCGATATGATCTGTCACGTAGGTGACTGTAAACCTGTCTATAAGATTGGGTGATACGATGTAAAGAAAAAGTTAGCCTATCATTCAATATTGTTGAATAATTTCCAGAATATATATTTATCTGTGCTGTCGGTAAAGTTATCTCGCACACGTTTATTTTCCCATTTAGACAAATTTTCAATATTATGCATTTATTTAGGAATAAAGCCGAACTAATCTCATGCCTATTTTTTTTATTATTTCAGACACTATAACGAGAGACGCGTTGCCAATGTTATGTTTCTTGTTTCAATTGAATTTTATTGTTGTTTGAGTTGAAATATTTGAACATATTATATTTCAATTTACAATTTTAGTATTTCCGAGATTATGTTACTGCATGGCATAGCGAAATCTAATTTTACCCTTTTATATTTCCTGCAAATCTTTTACTAACTGCATGCATTCGTTCAACTATACGGTCTATGAATTAAGGTAAGTAATAAATATATATCATTCTTGGTGGTCAGCGACAGATGACAGATTGGAATCTTCTCCCATTCCTGGTACTTGTAAAGACAGACATGGATGTTGAGAGTTTGTAAGTCCATAACACCAAGGTTGGGCAAATTAGAATGATAATCTGCAGCATTTGAGAATAATGTCGTTTACAGCAAGATGGTATAATCCGAGTATGTTATTGTTGACGAAAATCAAATTTGTAGTTCAAGCCTCTTTCATATGCACATTAAAATGGCAAATAATCATGATTAGCCCCATCAAGAGACCAATCATATTTAATGATCGGCAGTAAAAGCCTTCCATCTATTTGTTTTTTTTTGTAATTACAATCTGGATTTCTGTCCACGGAGCTGCGACTCTGTAAGTCTATGGAGATTGGCCTCCGTCAGCCCACAGAGCTTTGGCTCCATCAAGCATAAACCGTGACTCCAGCCCCACGACCTTGATCCCGAAAACTCGTGGAATACTATTTAATTTACTTCGACAGTCAACTGAGAACGTAAAGGAAAAAGTGCACCTGCTCTTTCATTGATTGACGATATCGTCAGTGGCGCTATTGTCGATAATTACGCTCATCAGATATATATATTGGATATACAATCTCATCCCTGCGGATGTCGGACATTCGATGGTTTTTCTAAGGTTCTTATTTTTCTGTAGTTTTTATTTACGAGGAGAGAATTTCATATTCGACGATATTTATTTGATAATAGTAATAGATTTAAAACAACAGAAAAGTATACCCCATGATTAAATGCTTCTGATTCGCCATTCATTGGGCAGCCGTCGTCTATTGAGAGTTTCCAAAGGTCCGTAATCCACACACCTGTTTCGTAATGGCATTCCAAATTCTCTCCATTTGGGAATTCCTTGAGGTTGGCCACTACCAGTTCATCTTTCATCGTTCGCACTTACCTTACATTAGTTCATCATCACCGCAGGCACTTACCTTATAGGACACCTGAATTTGGAGAAGAAACACGGGCGAAGAATAGGAAAGGAGAAAAGAAGTGTGTTTGAAAAATAAATCAGAGTAAAACTGCACCATGAACATTCGAGCTGTATTTTCCTCTCCAGTATTTGATGCCTGTCGTTGATTCTAATTAAATCTTCTGTGACCTGATAATGACGTGGAGAAAAATCAAGACAGGAGTCGCTAAAGTTCATTTACATGAAACGAGAAAAGAGGATGGTTGGATATTCGTTGTTGAAAAAGCTATATTTTCCTCCGCAGTATTTGATGGCTGTCGTTGATATTAAATGTTCTATGCCAGGAAATGATTATGGCAATTATCGTTGACCAGACTTGTTTTAATGTGTACATGTATTTGAATTGTCCATGCAAGAGGTACATACGAGCTAAAACCGGCAATCTTATGTTGAAAACGAGAACCATTTACGCATATTCATTTGGCACGAAGACATGGTACCCGGATATTGACCCCGTGTTTTTTTTGTTTTGGCGGGAAAATACACACGTGGACGGTAACATTTCATGGTATCGATATAAATATACACACATACTTCTCAAAAAGACTAAATATCAATTGTTTTGTAATCAGGAATGACCTGAGAAAGGATTTGTAGGAGACAATGATAATAATCACGGATATCCCTGTAATAATAGACCTTTGTTGAAGAGTTTACTAGACGGCGTACCGATAATTGTTGATAAATTAGATGAGCTTATTCCAGCAGGAAATGGAGTCCAGTGAGCTGTTCCTCGATAAATAGAAAACAATAACTTACCTTCGCATTAGACATTTATTTATATCGATAGGCTGATGCAGGTAGGTATATGTACCTTTTGTGGTGCGACGAACAAAGCCATTGAGCCAACATGAACAGGTCGCAATAGTACGGGAATATTTAAAAATATATTCCATTTATTACATATATATGAGGTGAATAAAATACCACACACGCAAAAAAAAGACACTGTATTTCATGATCCTTTATTTCACAAATTTTATGAAATATATTCTCCAACTATTGACCCGTTTAGTGTCCTCATGGAAATGTATCTTGATGTTGGGTGGCCCTGAAATGGACCCTAAAATCCCGACGGGCGCCTGTTGATGCAGCCTTTCGTCTTGACGGCAAGGGTGCCACTAACCTGAAAGTAATAACAATATATCGATTAAGACATTATTGGTTAATCAAACAATCTTATTTTAAATTTATCTAGTTTATAAACATAAACATCCGTCGAATGCCATCTATCAAATTTGTTATATAAATGTCATACAAATACGTAATATAATAATGTGTGGTTTGATATCATAGCGAAGTCCTTAAGCTTATTCGTCAATCAAATTTCTTCAAATTACGATCATTTTGAGGAGCTTAATTCACCAAATTGTTCACCCGATTATTATATCATTCTTTACGATATTTGGTCACATCGGACTTTAATAAAACCAAATCAGTATGGTGAACTTTCTTTGTCAAAGTTTAATATTATATAGTTCATCTCGTTTTCTTCCAAAAAATAATACACGCGCGTTAGTTCCTATATGTCGCTCGTTCTATAATTCCCGGTAAATAATTACCCAGAATATGCACGAAAGATCCACTTTTATTATATTAAATACATTTATTGAATTTGCTGTAGATAAACGTCAAATCTTTGTGCCATAATTGCTTTGAAAGAACGAAAGTACTTCTTCAGAGGAAGTGGGTTATATACCTACGAAAGCTAGTGCAAAATAAATACAGCTAAGTCTTAAAAGTGCTGCCTTTTCGAGTGTTCTGTTTTTGGGTTTTTTTTTCGTTCTAACAAGAGTCGACACGATAGCCGTAATGTGAGCCCTTCAGTGAATTCTGACCGCTATCAATAAGCCATACTAATTTGAACGTTCGAAAAAGAATGTTCTTTTTCTGACGTTCATTTTTCTGACGGGGTAGTGTTCATTTTCTGACTGTCGAACGTTCGTTTGCTGGGACAAAAAGAACGAGTACCTGTTCATTTTCTGACGCATTCTTTTAGTTTGAACGTCAAAACTTTTGACACGCTCCCTAACATGGTTGCATTCAGGGGACACAACAATAATTGTCAGGAAAGCATGATAAGAGATTTGATTAAAGATTGTTCGACAGCCTTTTTAAATTTCGTTAGTGCAATATATACTTGTGGCTTGGCCAATGTGGAAACGGCAAAAGTTTGTCAGGTAAAATCTGATCAAGGCCAGTACCAGCTACAACAATATGTGGGATACATGCGAGACGACAGCCAGGAGTTAATACAAGAGCTGATTATCACAGAATTAGAAAGCAGTGAACAAAAAAAGATGACATTGACCTGATATAATCTGAATTGTAAATGTAATAAGTGATGAAATGGATAAGAAATTAAGAAATTGTTCTGGCTAGAATAACAAGAATAGACGGTTAAAAAAGTCTTGGTGGAACAGAACAATGGAATGACGTGTGTTGTGCAAAAGAGAACTGGCATTAGCGCAAGACTTAAAAACATGCTTAGATGAAAAATCCATATATGTGCAAAAAAAGGAAATATTTGGATTGATGTGTGCAGAGTGCCATGAGGGCCTATTGGTTTAAGGCGCAGGAGAAACTCTTGAATACAAGGCAATTTTGGAAAGAAATGGGAAACATAGAGGTTGGAAATGATGGAAAGAAAGGTATTCCTATGGAGATTATAGCGAATGGAACTGTGATGATCATGAAGTTTTGCTGAATAGATGAAAAGATGGGTTTGAAGGGCTTTGAATTGTAATATTTATATTTTTTCCGAGGGTAACGTATGGGAACAAGTCCCATTTTCAGTCTTTGACAACACATACATATAGATATTAATAAACGGGTTGTACATAAAAAAGACTAGGTACAGTTATTAACGGCATATATGCATGTTATAAACACTCACATTATGAATCACTTTCTGATGAAAACAAGTATTACGATCGTACATATTATAAACGCGACTTGTATAATATGCATTCTACTGATATTTTACAAAATTGATAAATTGTGTGAAACTAAGAAATCCGAAAATTTGAAATAAACGACGAAGTTATTTGTATAGATGAAGTTTATATGACGATTGGTAATGCTAAATCGGGTAAAGCTTCCGGGCGTGACAATTTGCCTTGGAGGTGTTAAATCTGATATAGTGGTTAATGTTCTAAGCAGATTGTTTAATGTATGTTAGTAGTATATAGTACCATTTACAGAGCCCATTGACCTCATTTCGACCTCATTTCAAGGTCACAGAGGTCAAGTGCAGTATAGTTCCGGCAGAAAGACCAAAAGCTACCTCCACCACAGGAGAGTTCCAATTGCTGCAGGGGATGTATTCAGGATGTATTCATCCGCGGAGATGCGGTTTGGCAGCGGTTTTGGCGGTGATTCGGTCTCGGGGAAAAGCTTCCGCGGAGAAAAAGTAGTCCCTAGATAAAATGGTCCGATTGGGTCGAGTGAGGTATCAAAGTGAAGCTTATGTGAAGGGGCATCTAATGGGCTGGGAGTGGGGCTGACATATCGGCATTCTGCGCATGCGCGGTGGCCCAAGGGTATGCAAATAGACGTTTTGGAGCTAGGGAAGCCCCTAATGGTCCGATGGGGTCATATGAGGTATCAAAGTGAAGCATTCGTGAAGGGGCATCTGATGGACTGGGTGTGGGGTTGAAATATCGGCATTCTGCGCATGCGCGGTGGCCCAAGGGTATGCAAATAGACGTTTTGGTATCTAGGGGAGCCAATAATGGTCCGATGGAGTATTATGAGGTATCAAAGTGAAGCCTAGGTGAAGGGGTATTTGATGGCTGGGTGGGTGCATGTAAAATTTTTCCTGAAAAAAAAAATACGGAACACGGACTTTATCGAAAAACCTGGGAAAATGCCTATATGGGGTATGGGGGTATATAGGTCGCCGGGCTTAACGGGGCTTGCCTATCAATAGAGTTATCTCCCCCTAGTTCCAGGGTGGGTGTATGTAAAATTTTTCCTGAAAAAATACGGAATACGGACTTTATCTAAAAATCCGGGAAAATGCCTATATGGGGTATGGGGGGTATAGGACCATCCTGGGAAACCTACTTCTCGACATTTGCGGTATAGGTTGTGGGGTCTCGTTTTCTTAGTCTCGTCAAGACAAACATGATAGGAAGTGTCCCGCAGCGAATCGGTGAAATTTTTGAAAAAGTACGATATAGCCCCATATAGTCCCATACTGGGGTATAGGATCAATGTTTGTCCCCCTGGGAAACGTACTTCTATACATTTGCGGTAGGGTTGTGGGGTCTCGTTTTACTCGTCTCGTCATTTAGAACATGATAGGAAGTGTCCCGGAGCGAATCGGTGAAATTTTTGAAAAAAGTCACCGAGGCCTGGGTAGGCCCATAGGCCTATACTGCATGGCTATGGGTGTATAGGCCCATACGGGGTGGACATGTTGGAGTCTAGGTGAGTCCCTAATGGTCCAATGGGGTCGAGCGAGGTCTTATTTTGAAGCTCTCGTGGAGGAGCACTTGACTACACTAATGGTTCGTCTGTGTTCAATAGTCTGCGCATGCGCAGCCTGGCCCGTAGTATAGAAAACAGGCATTTTGGGTGCTATGTAGGGGTGTGTTTGGGATAAAGATGGGCTATTCACGGTTCGAATGGGTCGTGTGAGGTGTCAAAGTGAAGCTTGTGTGGGGTAGAGTCAGAATGGTGTGTTTTTGAATGCAAGTCGCGTTAATCTGCGCATGCGCAGTTGGTTATAGTAAGTAAAGTGGCCATTTTGGGGTAGTGAAGGAAGGTATTTGGGGTCGAGATGGGCTATTCACGGTTCGAATGCGTCCTGGAAGGTGTCATTTTGTTGCTCTCGGGGTGTACATTCCGATTTGAGGGATGTCCACGTCATCTGTGACGTCATTGATGACGTCATCGGTACGAGTAGTAGCGAAAGTGGTCATTTTGTGGGTGCGTGGGGGGTGTGTTTGGGGTAGAGAGGGACCATCCTTAGTCCGAATGCGTCCTGGAAGGTGTCATCTTGTAGCTCTCGGGGTGTATATTCCGATTTGAGGGATGTCCGCGTCATCTGTGACGTCATTGATGACGTCATCGGTACGAGTAGTAGCGAAAGTGGACATTTTGGGGGTGCGTGGGGGTGAGTTTGGGGTAGAGAGGGACCATCCTTAGTCCGAATGCGTCGTGTGAGGTGTTATGTTGTAGCTCTCGAGGTGTACATTCCGATTTGAGGCATGTCCGAAGCATCTGTGACGTCATTGTTGACGTCATCAGTAGGAGTAGTAGCGAAAGTGGACATTTTGAGGCAGTGAAGGAAGGTATTCGGAGTAGAGAGGAACCATCCTTGGTCCGAATGCGTCGTGTGAGATGTCATGTTGTAGCTCTCGAAGTGTACATTCCGATTTAAGGCATGTCCGAAGCATCTGTGACGTCATTGGTGACGTCATCAGTACGAGTAGTAGCGAAAGTGGGCATTTTTTAGCAGTGAAGGATGTTATTTGGTGTAGAGATGGACCATCTGCGGTGCGAATGCGTCGTGTGAGGTGTCATCTTGTAGCAACGCCCACCAATGCCATTCTTAATGCTTCAACGCCCTGGTGAAATAGCTCAGAAGCTCTGATATTCCATGGAATTGTCACTAATTCTTCGAAATGCAGTGACGCCCTCGACGCCCATCGTTACGCTTTAACACTCTAACATAACACTATGATATAGACCGGAGAGAGAACAACAACAACAACAACAACAAGGATGACACATGAGAGAACAACAACAACAAGAAGTTTTTCCCATATAGTTTATTTTCCCCTCCATCATAACATACCCACGCTGGGGGAGCCGCATTGGGTATGTTTACAATTCAAGAAAGACTCTTGTCCAATCAGAGACCGCCATTTGCATGTCATGTTCGTTCTTGCCCGTTAGATGTATTCTTGTCCAATCAAAAGTCGCCATTTCAGAGAGTTTCGTCTTCGGCCATGTTCGCTCTGAACCGTTTGTTCTAATCATCGTCAGGCAGGCCTGGATATTCATCGGCCAGCATGTCCTGAAACAGTTGTTTGCGCATTCTAATCGCATTTTCCAGGGCCTCGGTGGGTGGTAAACCCATATCCTCTTCCAAATGACGCTTGGTCTTCATGATGGACCTGTGCGTGGGGTCCCCTTTCATTTCAAGCGGTAGTAAGGTATACTGTTCATAGATCGCCATGGCTGTTTTCCTGATGCGGGAGCGCATTTGGGTGTACGTCTGTTGTAAATTATCTTCTCCGGCGTCCTCGATCGCTTCAGCGTGAGTATTGATAGCTGCTGTCACAATACGATCCCAGAAGGTAGGTTCTGCCTCACTTTCCTGGAATGAAGGCTGATTCTCTGAGGTCAAGCTCTCCATATCAGTAGATAGACTGTCAGCCATCTTGGATTCGGTATCAGTCGATGCACTCTCATCAATCTCTGTATCAGTATCTGCCTCAACGGGCTCCTCGGCGTCTTCAGTCCCATATATATTTTTCTGGTGTCGCATCATATCGTAATGTCTGGTGAACGTGCGTTCACACTCAGAACAAGTATAAGCCATGTTGACGGTTGCACGTCGACTGTGCGTGTTTTGGGAATACGCTCGCTTTTATAGACAGTAACGCCCATCAACGCTTAGCTCAACGCTTCAACGCCCTGGTGAATTAGCTCAGAAGCTCTGATTTCATGGAATTGACACCAATTCATCGAAATGCAGTGACGCTCGTCAACGCCCGTCGTTACGCCTTAACGCTCATCTCAACGCTTTAACACACTTTCTTAATGCTTTAACGTTGTTTAATGATGCGTTCGAACAAATGTTTCTTTTGTGCTATTGCTCTGACATACGCCGCTTTCCAGTTCATGCCTGAGGTTTTCAACATCGACGCTGTTCTTTCAATTTCCATATGGACTGGGTCCTTATCCAGCAATTTCATATGGGTCAGTAAGTCGACATACTGCTGACGTAAAGCCCGTCGTAGTCTGGGTGCCAATCTGTTATGGGCTAAAATTGCAGCTTCCTCTTTCGAATACCCTTTGCGTTGAAACTTGTTTCCTGTGGCCTCCAAAATCTCGCTCATCTCGGCGTCCATACTTTCTTTGAACAAATCCTTCCATAGCCTCGAGTTCACATTATGTTCTTCAACCTCGGGTTGGGCCTTCACGGTTGGATGATATTCCTGGACTGATGGTATGAAGCGGACCCGCTGTATGGGGGTGGGCTGCTGCTGCTGCTCTGCCAGGAGTGGACTCGGCGGATGGTGTAGGGGTATATGCCGTTGTGGTGATTCCTCGCCGGGTAACAGGTGGGTCGTCAGCCGACGATCTTCGGGGGTATGGGCTTTTAATCTACGAACAGGTAGCCGTACGGACGAATTGTCGCTTCTTGAAACGCCCGCATAAAATGGTCAATGTTCTGAGGATAAATTCGACTACCAAACACACGGATTTGTGCTGTGTCAATGGGATTGGAGAACAACACAAAGTATTGGCAGTTCAAGGCAATATCTCTGGACGCCTTCCCTTGAGGGAAGAGATTCTGAGTCAAATAGATGACGGACAGATTGCGATGATGGGACCCTTTGGTGAATAGGTCGGCGATTTTCGAATTGTCCTTGGCCGCACTCATCAGATCATCGAGAACTACCACGTTGGTCTGCTCGGAATCGAAGTAATAGGGTTCGTCTATGTCGTGAGAAATTCCTGGGACAAAGCTCACATTCTGTAACCTTGTAGTTTCGTAGGCGGGCTGCCATTGGCTATAACACCAAACAACACGTGTCGGAGCTGGGGTTGCCACACCTCCCTCTAAGAACTTCATCACCCAGGATGTCTTTCCACACCCTGTAGGGCCACTCACCGTCATCGTATAGGGATGCTCTACTGCTCTTGTTGGACCTATAGCGGGACTCGGCTGTGTCTCTTGGTTGTGTTTGCGTTGAATGTGCCTGAGCACACTATCGCGACGAGAGAATGCTCTCTCACAGAACGTACACGTACACGACATGTTCATCAGTCGACCAATACATATGGACTGATGATGGACACATGTTCATTCCTATATTTAAAGACTCTACCACCACCACACACACCACCACCGACTCTACCAACACCACCACCGCACACCACCAACACCACCACCAACGCCACCAACGCCACCATCAACGCCACCAACGCCACCACCAACGCCACCAACGCCACCACCGGGCGTCAACGCCCGGTGGTGGTGGTGGCCGGAACTGACCTTTGACCCCGGCGCGCAAAGGTTTCCACCGCACGGTGGAAACCTTTACACCGCGCGCGCCGGGGTCAAAGGTCGGTTCGGCCACCACCACCACCACCACCACCGGCGTTGACGCCCGGTGGTGGCGTTGGTGGCGTTAATGTGGCGTTAGGTGGCGTTGATGGTGGCGTTGGTGGCGTTAATGTGGTGGTGTTGTGTGTGCGGTGTGGTGTTGAAGTAAGAGTCGGTGGTGGTGTGTGTGGTGGCGGTAGAGTCTTTAAATATAGGAATGAACATGTGTCCATCATCAGTCCATATGTATTGGTCGTCTGATGAACATGTCGTGTACGTGTACGTTCTGTGAGAGAGCATTCTCTCGTCGCGATAGTATGCTCAGACACATTCAACGCAAGCACAACCAAGAGACACAGCCG
>JAVTVY010025274.1:0-11465 GCA_036873755.1 Hanleya hanleyi
TTTTTTCCATTTCATGTAAATTATATTTTACGGTGAAACTATTTTTTATGTGTATTGAATGCTAAATATATATTTTTTAATTAATGACATTTTGTACTATTTACTAGGTTCTTCCAAGTTGGTGCATGGTCATAGTTCTTGAACATGAAACAGAAGAAACATTTTATTCAAAAGCTAGGCAACTGGTTCAATGCATTCTGTAAGCCTATTTGCTTTGCATTTCCAATTCTAATGCAACTTCAAGTAGTAAATGGAGCTAATATTGATATTCAATTATTTTCAGAACAAACTGAATTTTTATTATTTAAAAGAGGGAGAAGTGTTTTTTTTTATAGATTCTATTGGTTGTATTATAGATTTTAGTTCATATCCGCTTGTAGTTTCCTATTATTTGTTCAAAAATTTACACTCTCGAGTCTCTTTTTACTCTCAAATATTTAAATAATGGTCAAAACATTTATGACCTGCATAGCTAACCAGTAAGAATGCCAGTCCTTTAAATAAAGGTAGGAAACCAGTTCGAAGTACTTAATAAAGAAAATATAACGAGTTGTTTCCCTTAAAATAAACCAAGGTCAAGGCCATAACGATGTCAACAGCGTACCCACTTGTCCTTTTCGTCTTTGTCGACTGATTTATCGGGGGGTTTACGAAGATTAAACACAAACGAAGGCCCCTGTGACGATCTTTTCTGGAGAGGAAGTTTAAATAAATTTAATCTAGAAGGTAGGCTTATAACACATTAATTCACTTTCAAGTTGAGAACCAAGACGATCATTGTCAACACGACTTTCATGATTCAAACTGGAAGGGATCAATCTGAGTCAAGCTCTATTTTTTGTAACAGTAAAATTTCAGTTTCCACGTCCACAAGACTTAATCACACTCAAGAACTAACGTTTTAGCTTCCATTTCGCATGCCTAGTAGTGTTAAAACTGGTGAAATGCTCTCGAAATAATAAGAGAAAGACCCATAGAATTTTATCACTTCCGGGTTCGCCCAGACTCATCCACGTGTCTCGCTAATCGTGCACGAGCCATTTAATAGTCGTTAATACACCCCCGGAGGTGTATTAAATTTAATCGCGTATTAGGGATATTTAATAGCGGTATTAAGGTAATCGCGCTTCGAACAACAGGTTAATCGTAGTATTACATTTAAACCTTGGATTAGGCAGATTTAATCCTGGATTAGCGCTAATAGCGCTTCGAACAACCGGCCCCAGAGCAGTAAAATAAGTCGTTATCCATGAAAAATACTTGTGTTGTGATTTAAAGGATTTGTATGTGAAAGTGAAATTCAGTCCATGGTGAGATGTACAGTTTTGACAACACTGCATTACTGTTACATTTCATCCCATATATATGGCGCTATAGTTCGAGCATATAGGTAAACCTTTGTAACATGATTTCATCTGAACGGCTTGTTTGATTTCTACGAAATATGATTATAATCTCGAAGGATAGACAAGAGTTGCTGGCAAGAGTACACACAGGCATGTATTTTTCTATATCAAAAAAGATGTTTTTGTAAAGTGAAAATTGACCAATTTGATCAGTGAAAAATTGGAAATTGTTTCATTCTAGGTTCTCCAAATATATCATTGCCAACATAATTCACTTCCGATACGAGCCAAATGACCATTTAATGAAAAATTACAAGTATCTGACTTAACATCAAAATCTTCTTAACAGTTATCTTTATTAAAGGGTTTTCAATTGAACTCTTATGAATCATCTCTCTAGGGCTTTAAATTTTACATGATTGTGTTTCATGGTATTTGTTCATCACCAGATGACACTGGACATGATGCGAACCTGTGTAACATCTTGTCTTCTAAGTTCCAAATTTTCCATTAAACTTTACCTAGTAAAACAACCCTTCAACAAAATAGAGGTGCCACAGTTTTTCAAAATTTGGCCCTGATCTTTTTCTGTAGAATTTTTTCTAGTGTAGTGTTTTCAAATAAACAAAATTGGATAAAATGTGATGGTCAGCATTTGAACATTAATACCTCAGCAACCATAACAATATTTACAAAGCTGAGGTACTCCTATTTTCTTTACTTTGTTCAGAGCAACCATGCCAAATTTTGAACCCCCATCATAAATACTGTTCCCGAAATAAGCAGTTTAACTTATAAAACTAGAGAAATGAATTAATGGAATTATAACGATGAACAGATTAGGGCTTATTAACTGATAGTGATGACCCTTGCGCTGTTTATGTGAGACAATTGTAGTCTCGACTCAATCAGGTGAAGATTTTGCCACTCTTGACAAGATTTTGAAGGCTGAAATTGCACCTAGGCAAACATGTGTTCACCAAACTCATCTCACCTGGAGAAAGAATCAGTGTAGGACTAAGGAAATGTGCAATCAATTTTGTTTCATCAATTTTGACCCCCAGGTGGGTTACACGCCCATAAGTAATTAAGGTTTCTAATTCTGTCTTAGACACAGATGTTATTCTGAACATCTAGTTGTTTTTTTTTAACATAGTGTTCATTTTTTGGTTGCGCAAATTATAATAGTATATAATGATGTGTAAAATTGAGCCTAGATCTGTGGAATGACTTACTCTGTATGACAGATGATTTACATTCATTCAGTGGGTGGGTTCTCATGTATTCATGGTCCATCCTATTAGTAATTGATGAACTGAACATGTGTGATTAAGCTCGTCTAAGATTCTATTTGGATCGAAGTTAATTTTTTGGGGTAGATATTATGCCATACCAAATAATCATTTCTTTATTTGGACTGAGTACATGCTGATAGGTGTATACATCAGTTACCACCCAGTAGCGTGCAGATGATAAACCTCTGAAAGTCTGACTCAGTAGCTCCATGGTTTGGGGGAATGTTTGATGTTAAATTCAAATGTTAAATACAGTTAATGTCATTGTCCTCCTGGGACAACCTTGTTAAACACTAGGGTGTGTACCAAGCTTATCTGGTCAATTTTTTACACGGTTCACCCTAAAGTTTCCCTTGATTCATTTATACCTCATTTGACCCAGCTGACCTGTTAACAAGAAGATGTGTTTGTGCTCCTATTGATATACAGGTTACAGTAACCCACTGTCTCATAATTCATTTAATATCATTTTATGCAATAAACCAGATTTGTTGGGTTTTCGGTGTTTAGAAGGAAATTGATTCAGGACTTGGAGTTCCGCTTTGGGTCTCATGCCAGAGATTAACTTTTAAGAGAGGTTGTAGAACCACTTTTGACCTTTCTGGTGTGCTCACTGTTTAGAATATGAGATGTACAGTTTTGACAACACTGCATTACTGTTACATTTCATCCCATATATATGGCGCTATAGTTCGAGCATATAGGTAAACCTTTGTAACATGATTTCATCTGAACGGCTTGTTTGATTTCTACGAAATATGATTATAATCTCGAAGGATAGACAAGAGTTGCTGGCAAGAGTACACACAGGCATGTATTTTTCTATATCAAAAAAGCTTTCATCCCTTATTGGACTTTTATTTAGAAATAGACATCTTTTATCTGTGAAAGCCAAATCCCTATTTTACACAGCATATATTCAGCCTCACATTGACTATTGTTCTACAATCTGGGGGAATGCCCCTGAATGTTACCTGGAAAGAATTCATAGACTTCAAAAACGAGCAGCTCGTATCATACTCAATGTTAACCCTCTCACACCATCAGCATCTCTTTTCAAACAGCTAAATTGGATGACAATATATGAAAGAATATTTCTACAAAAAGTACTTCTAATTTACAAGAGCCTCAATTCTGATCAAAACTCTATTTCAAAATTCTTCCAGAAATCATCTTATGTTACAAACCGAACCCTACGATCAACCTGTACTGAAAATCTATACATACCACAATGCAGAACTGAGTACTTCAAGAGAAGCTTAAGCTATTCAGGAGCAGTACTCTGGAATAGTCTTCCACACGATATACGCAAATCGGAGTCTGTAGATTCTTTCAAGAAACATGTACATAATTTTGTAAATAGAGCCTAACGTGCTAGCTTACTGTGCCACAAATTGCCTGTTTTACTGTTTTATGTCCGTAGTTCTTTCGTTATAAATATATAGAAATATGTGTGTGCGTGTGTGAGTGCAAGTGAGTTATATGTTTGATAATATATAACTTTTGTGTTTATCCAGAGGGCCTCAAGGGAGAACAGTCTTCTGACTGATTGTTGTAACCCTCGAAAAATAAAGAATTTATTATTATTATATTATAATAATCCTTACTTGACCTGTCTCACTCATTACCCCAATGTTTTGTCACCTATTTTGTTTGTTCTTGATATCTCCTGTCTGCAGTTTTGTACATTAGCTTCAAGAAAGTTGGAAGGATCTCCAACGAAACTCTAAACTAAAATAACCAGACATCAATCGCTTTTATCCCTGTAGCTGCATGGTCAAGGTCACTACTGTTTCGCTGATTTTGATCACTGTTGAAGTGTTCTATCTGATTTTGATCACTGTTGAAGTGTTCTATCTGATTTTGATCACTGTTGAAGTGTTCTATCTGATTTTGATCACTGTTGAAGTGTTCTATCTGATTTTGATCACTGTTGAAGTGTTCTATCTGATTTGAAATGATTAAAAATACTTTTGACATGCTTGATAAGAATTCAATGGACAAGTGAAATATTTATGTGAATAAGTTATTCAATTTGATATCATTTGATATTTTCACAGGTTGTTCTCGCCAGTGTCGCTGACTTAGAGAGTGGCTTTTCTCGAGACTTGTTTATTGCTTGGTGTACGGATGCTAAGAACAGCGTAGTTTTGACCAATCGTACCTCCCCTGGCACGTTGGCACGATGGCTGATCGACAACCCCGAGAACAAAACCGTTACCATGGAGGTGAGTGTTCGAACCCCCATAAACCGACACCTCCAACAGTGTCCTAGCCAACGAGCCTTTAGATTTTAATTGCTGACATTAATGAATGAAACCTGGAATGAATGAAACACTGCCAACAGCACTTTCTTCAGTTTTCCTTATTGGAAATTTCAGATTTATTTTGCTTTAGTACTGTCAGAAATCCAGCCAGCCTTTCATGTGAAATAATTTCCTGTAAACATGGTCTCTGCCTTTGTCACATAATTCCTTGCTGTGAAATTTCCGCCAAATGGAGGAAATTATCCAACTCGACATTCAGAAGACTAGGGCTATAGACACTGCATGACTAGACAAGACTAGGACTATAGACACTGCATGGGGAATTAAGTCATGAACATCGCTACTTGTAGAAGCAAATTGTTTTATGACCGGGAATATGATATGGTTTGTGACCAAACTCCCTCAAGGTGCAATAAGTCTGTAGCTTAGATTGGCAAGGCTTTGGTGTAAGCTAGACCTCCCATTGAAAAGGTAATATCCTGACAATATAACATGCAGCAGATCCGTTGTCAGTTTATAATTTGTGAGTCTTACACCGAATCATTGCCCTTTGGTTGATCTAGCAAGTGTTTGGTTCTGCCTTCATAGGACTTCCTCCAAGTAAATTGTCTGTCGCTTGCCTTTTTGTCGCGCATCTAAAAACACCCTGAAGCTGCATGCCTTTTGAAGCTGTATAAGCTTCCTGTGTTTTGCCTATGCGTACATATATTGTCTGATAGGCTCACACATCTGTGCTGTACTGACTGGGCTGATCAGTGTCCAGAATAATAGGAACTGTGGACACTCTCATGTTCTGGCACATGTAGGCACCGTCGTGATATGACTGAAACAATGTTGAAAACGATGTTAAATCCTACTCACTCCCTCACTCACATCTTTTGTCAATTACTGTTTTTATACGCCCACTGAAAAAGCGGATGTGTTATGGGATGGCACTGTCCGTCTGTTTCGTGTCCGGACTGTATATCACCCACTTTTCAAGCTACTGATCTGAAGTTTGGCAGGTAGGTGCATTACGGGGATATGACGTGTCACGTGTTGCTTCCGCTCATGTGGGCCATTTCCATGGCAACCAGACACACCCTCTTTATCTCAGCCATTGTAAAGGTAGTTTCTCTCGTGTCTGGACTGTATATCGCACACATTCAAGCTACTGATCTGAAGTTTGGTAGGTAGGTGCATTAGGGGTAGATGATGTGTAATGCATTGTTTTCACTCGTATGGGTCATTTCCATGGCAACCAGACACACCCTCTTTATCTCAGCCATTGTAAAGGTAGTTTCTCTCGTGTCTGGACTGTATATCGCACACTTTTCAAGCTACTGATCTGAAGTTTGGTAGGTCGGTGCATTACGGGGAGACGATGTGTTACCACTTAACTATCATATGTAAATCCATAGTGCTGAAAGTTTTCAATTCACAGTTCCACCTGTTCAGACTGATATGTTATTCGGCCATATTTTGAGTTCAGACTGAGCTCTTGTTTTTTCTGGGGGGATGACATTTTATCTCACTTTTATCCCTTGATGCAATGTACATCCATGACAAATAAATAGGTCTGAAATCTGATAGGGATCATGGTGGTCATCATATTCAGTTACCCTGCCACCTCCCTCATGTAATACAACATCAATTGAATTGCCAATTCCCTGCACTGTTGTTTTTTCCCGTCGATAGACAAGGTCTTATATAATATATATTACGGACTGGGTATACCTTACCTATGGGTCAAAGAGGAACCCTATTCACTTTGAGGTCAAAAGGTCAAATGTCAAAGTCACTGCGTTGAAAATATAGTAAATCATTGAAAATTGTTGTGTTTATGCTAAGTACAGTTCAGACTCGATGTGGACACAATTTTATCAAGGGCATATTCTAGTTATTGCAGTATCTCGGGATCGTGGCTCGAATAAATAGTTTTCCATATTCTGTTGTATGAACCACATGTAATCCATGTAATTATTACAAGTCAACTACATCTACAGTGATTTCATTGCCCTTAGGTGAGGGAAATGTCACAAACCAGGACCCTCCTCCTCCCCCCTCCTACTGACCATGAATAAGCAGCCTCGGCCTGTCATGTCTAAAATCTTGTAACTCGGTATGGGTTGCTTCAGGGGTTCATGCAAAAGATTGGCAAATAATGAACGCTACATGTATAAGACTGGTGCTCTAGCTTGGTGGGGGAGGGGAGATATTATGCCCCCCCCCCCTAACAAACTTCTCACTGCTGCTTCAGAAAGCAGAGAACATAAGAGCTGAAACTTTGTGACTTATCCGTTAATCTTATTGGTGTCATTTGAGACTATTTGCATAATTCTAGATGCAAAATTTTCTTGCCTAAAATGGCATGAAAGTAATTTATTTTTCCAAAACTAATTATTCTCCATCATATTAATTAGTGTAGGAGAGAAAATATTGAAAAATATGAAATTTAGAAAATTGGCAAAAATAATAGGCACAATGACTACAGAGAAGAGAACATTAGTTTGATGTTTCCCCCCCCTTTTCGAAGGCACTAGGGCAGACCCCAAACTGCCCAGGCCTGATAATGCATTACATACTTATAGAATCAATCTGAATTTGACACAGCTTTGGGTGGTGTATCCAGGTTTTGTCCTACATGTTGTAACCTGTATATAGATTTGTATACGATTTTCCCCAACATGGAGACTGGTGCCAGTCATCATTTTACATGTATATCAGATAAAAGAGTCGGTTCCCTGAAAACCAAGTTTAATAAACTAGAACCTTATTAGATGGAGTAGGAAGGTGACAGGTTGGAGACCGTGATGGATTGCTGATCGGGTTATATTGTACCCTGGTGTATCCAATCTTGGCCTATGTATAGCACTATCTGGTAATATATCTGTTATTGTGTTGTAACAATGCGGTGCAGCTGATGGCATGCTAATGAACCAAACAAGCTTGTTTTCTGTGTGATTAAGTTTTGACAGATTTATAATGGATATCGTTGCCCAATGTTTGATCGGTATATCTAAAGGTGTACTGACTGATAGCGAGTCACAGGTGCTTCATTCTGAACAATTAAAGATGTTTACAATATTCGGATTTCCAACTACGTAACTTGTTACCTACGACTGTGATGGTCTCTTCTAATATTAAATGTTTCCAGAAACATATGTCTTCTCATTTACTTAAACATGTTAAAAGGTAACTTTGAGCTTGCTTGAGATATGGCTGTCAAACTATTCCGGGAGGCCTATGTTTAATGTTGATTGTGTACATACTTTCATAAATTCTTTTTGGATACTAGTCAATCCTGTATGTTATTTTGAGGAACTCACAAAATTCAACATACTTATTAAGGATTAATGGTGCATGGTACCGAATAAAAGATCATGCATCATAACATACAGACATCTCAATTACATTCTAGGAGTAAGGGAGATAACTGCATGAACAACTTTCACCAAATCATCTTGTTTAAATTATACAGAAATGACAATTGGTATGGAGTTTAGCCTCCTATGAAGTAATCCTATAGGGTTTAATGTACATATACATGTAATCCTAAAATTCAGATGCCAATATGAACATCTTTTCTTTGCTGACATACATGATTTGGGACTCATTTAATTAAAGATCATTCCCTCTGCTGATATGTATTTCACTGTATTTCCTCCACAGCTGCAGGTTTAGACTGCAATGTGGTCATTTCTCACTTGTTCATAAATGAAAAGATGTAACAAAGTGATTAGATTCATCCAGGTTCATTAATCTGAGCATTCTGAGATTTTACTGCTCTCATACTGGATAGGTCCAAGAAAATTAATAAAAAGAAACCATAAAAATCCTGGACTTTGATTTTAGCCAGTCCTTACTCAAGTAACTCAAGGACGGCTTCTCGCCTCTCGCCATGCTGTGCGACCGGCTGCTGGGGATTCCCCTTGTTAGCCGATGACGTCATTGAGCAGACGAACAAAACATGGCGACCGCCTCCAGTTCAGATATAATTTGGTTAAATAAACGAAATAACCTGAATGCCCTTCAAATACTTATCTTCTACCTGGACAATAATGTTATCAGGAATAGTTGAGAACATATTTATAGCTGCCTTTCAACTATATATAAATGTTTTATATATGTGCAGTTGTGTGGCACTAGATCATCGATGTGCCATATTCCGTGGCCATTCATACAATGGAGCTGTATGAACGAGTTTAGGGTTTGGGTGGTTCGACCGTACATCATGTAGACTGCATAGCGCCAGAATTCTTACCAGTATTCGTATTATTTCACTTAATAACCGAATCTCAGTCTGTAAGTTTTGTTCCAAACGGACTACAGAAGTAGAAAAAAAGCCTCCCCCCCCCTTGGAAAAAGGGAGAAACAAAACCCACAGCTAAAATATACAGTGTATATTTAAATTAAGGTAGCTACTCAGAATGAATTTCAGATATGTTCAAAATTGGCCAGACTATATGTATGTTTTTCCTCAGAAGTGGCATAATATCCAATGCCAATAATTCTCAGCAAAAGTTGTCATACGTCAGAATCATCTATTTGCACAGATATGCCACAGCTGGTCAAAGGCAGGCACCGTAAACATAACAGTAGTATTAACTAGTATTAGTATACATACAGGTATTGGTATTTTCACAAGTTCATTAATTACTAATTATTAATTAATGAACTTCTGGTATTTTAGCTACCATGGTGACACAAACAATTTAGGGTAGGCTACTATTGAAATTTAATAGCTTAAATCATGAAGCGATACAAAATTGAATATTACATGTATAATACCGATCATATATTGGTACATGTTAATTATTTTGTTTATGCAGTGATGTGTAATTAGCACTGCAGTCGAGATTGCATGACATCATGCTTAAGGCCCCTATGGGTAAAATATACAGTACCGTTACCCGGTATGTATAATTTGCTAAAATTTGCGAGCAAACATTGTCTGCACCATGCAACCGCGCTGCGTAAATTATGCCGTAAGTATACTACTGTAGACGAGGGTAGCTCTGGGGTTCTAGACAGCCATAGAAATGTTCTGAGCCATTTCTGACAAATAAAACGCCTTCCAAAGGGTTATTACTATAATACTGTATATAAATGTTTCCCAGAAAAAACCCTTTATGTGTATATTGTTGCAACCCACTGAGTCTGCAGGAAAATGTAGGCTGGTTTTGAATGGTATGCCCCTCACTGTCATGATTTTGTGTACGGTACATATCGGAATATGACCGGACAGCTTCGAAACAATGTTGTACCGGTACTGCTTTAATTTAGTGAAATTACGCACAAGAGTGATGAAATTACAAGCGTCTAGTCCGTCATCCATAATTCAGTCGTCATCCATTAGAGAATATCCGCGTCCATAATCCAAAAGAATGCAGTCTTTTATGGTGGATATAGTTATTTGTCAATGCATTGGCCCCAAGACGGAGTCGGAGTTTGATATCAATATTTGGACAACAGTTTTCATTGGTAATTCGACTTGCCCCAATTGAAAATGTTATTTCAGGTTTATTCCTGCTAATGTACATGTACCGGGTACTGGACTAGTTGAAAAAAAAACATTCCTCTGTACTTGAATACCGATACACTGAATACTGGTACAATGTCGACATGTATCACATCATGCTGCAATTATGCCTACTTAGTGTGTAGGCCTAGATCAGATGTTAACTGATATACTCATATAGCATGCACTACATCTGGGCCCTTCCCCCCCCCCCCCAATATGAAAAGAGCGGGAGCCAAGGACCACTTTGCCCCCCCCCCCCCCCGAATTATAACTGACATGCCTTGAAATGGGTCAGATATGTGTAGAGAACCGTCTGAAATTGTCCGGGGGAGTCCCGTCCCCCCCGATCACATATTCAGAAGCCCCAAGTATTGACCGTGTTTACATTTGAAACATATGCGATCATGTCTCAACTTCTCCATGAAATTGGTTCTGTCTAATCAACGAACAGCACATTAGGTCCATCAATAGTTTGTGTTGTATACATATAATTCTTGAATTACTAAACGATCGATGGCATAAAAGTATCTACGCCTGGAGGAAAATAAAATAATAATTGTGTGAAGAGGACTTCCTTCTTGTGTGTATAAATAGTATGCCGGAACACTATATCCTTATTCGTTGAATATTTGCAATGGTCTAAAGTTGTTTTTCACTTGGGTGGGTGGGTATAGTTGACAGATATAATCGGCGAATATTATTTTCGAACCAACGTGAGGGAAATTTCATTGAAGAACACCGATTGGATTTTTTTTTTCTCAGCTTTTATGAGTCGGTTTTATTGCGAGATATGCTATCCCTTCCAAAGTTCTCAGAAGCGCCAAAGTGCGTTAAATCAAGTCTAAAGTTCCAAAAAAATTCGGGGGAGATTTTCGACTCCTTCCCCCCCCCGTCGGAGGAAGGGGGATACCCCTTCCCTGTCCCACCCTGTCTGGCCCCCCCCCAACATTCAAGTCGCTCCACCGCGCCTGCACAAGCAGCATCCACCATAACTGGTGCTGCTGCTGCGGGGAATATGGACATCTATGGTCCATTTTTATTTGATCGTTGATAT
>JAVTVY010025275.1:0-107753 GCA_036873755.1 Hanleya hanleyi
CTACATAGCACCCAAAATGCCTGTTTCTATACTACGGCCAGGCTGCGCATGCGCAGACTATTGAACACGGACGAACCATTAGTGTAGTCAAGTGCTCCTCCACGAGAGCTTCAAAATAAGACCTCACTCGTCCCCATTGGACCATTAGGGACTCACCTAGACTCCAACATGTCCACCCCGTATGGCCCTATACACCCATAGCCATGCAGTATAGGCATATGGGCCTACCCAGGCCTTGGTGACTTTTTTCAAAAATTTCACCGATTCGCTCCGCAACACTTCCTATCGTGTTCTAAATGACGAGACGAGTAAAACGAGACCCACAACCCTACCGCAAATGCATAGAAGTGGGTTTCCCAGTAGGATAAACATTGAACCTATACCCCAGTATGGGTCTATATGGGGCTCGGTGACTTTTTCAAAAATTTCACCGATTCGCACGGGGACACTTCCTATCATGTTCTAAATGACGAGACGAGTAAAACGAGACCCCACAACCCTACCGCAAATGTATAGAAGTACGTTTTCCCAGGGGGACAAACATCGATCCTATACCCTCAGTATGGGACTATATATAGAGGATATCACCTGTTTCTTGACGAATACCATAAATATTTCATCGAGTGGGGTGAGAAAATTGGTATTTTCACGAGTGGCGAAGCCACGAGTGAAAATGTCAATTTTCTCACCCCACGAGATGAAATATTTATGGTATTCGTCAAGAAACAGGTGATTTTCTTTTTATTATATACTTCTGTTGTCCTACTTTATCCTGATTTTTTTTTAACATTAAAATAATCCAGATTTTGTTGGCTTTTTCGACTGAAGACACACTGAAACACTGGTTATTTTCACTGTGACGTCACTCGCGGACTACTTTGCTGTCAACAAATCGCACGTGCTGCAAGCGAATTTCTTTCAGTCGGGTATCCTGCACTTTAATATCGATGACATCCAGCAGATCTCAAGAATTTTATTAGCTTTATATCTCAAATAAAAGATTTTCATGTCGACCCGTCAGCCAACTCCCCCCTCCCCTTCAGCAGAAAAGCACGGACCATCCTGGGGCTCGTCTCGCTGTCTGCACCCGGGCAGGACTGACGCATTGCCCCGCCATTGGTTTCTCGTTGACCTCCCTCTCCCTGGTTCCACAGGGTGTTTGTCTTTGCATAGAACGTTCTCATTTTAAATAAAATCCGCATTCGTCCCCTTGATTTCGTTCATGTCTACCCAAATAGCACTATTTTGATCGAAATCGAATGGTTACGATAAGTTATAGCCAGATTTAAATTTACCAGTCGTGCTGCGACTGCGTGATTGTTGTGTGGAGCTTCGACGGTGGTGAGAGCCAGCGGAGTTATTGTGATTTTGCCGATTCTTAATGAATACTCACTGACAAGAGTTCACTGTCGTTGAATTAAGTTGTTTTTCATGTTTTCTCATCAACTTTGGTGCGACATTTTCATGATATGACCCCAATTTCGAGCCTTCAATTGAGAAATGTGTTTTATTTTCCACGCTGAGTTGGTGTTGCGCTCTGCACTGCTCTGGCCAAACTGCAGTCACGTCGCGCATGTTCAGGTGCACGCGTAAGTGACTAGTCGGTCCCATTATCGCCATTGCCGGTATTTCTTATGCAATTTATGCGTATTTGTGTTTTATTTCCTGTCAAAATCTGGTCATCATAAGGCATAATAACATACAAATCTTCTCAAATATTTAGCTTCTTTTTCTTTGGCGCACAAACCTTGCGGAGGTTTGGTCAACTGCCTCATCACTGTGACCACGGTAACATGTATTTGTGCGCTGTGACGTCATTTGTCATATCATCACCGTGATGATATTTTTCATATCATCACTGTGAAAATATCGCTTTTATTCGATTGATAATTTTCACTATCTCATCGCCGAGTATATAATAAAAGGCTATATCGTACTTTTTCAAAAATTTCACCGATTCGCACGGGGACACCTCCTATCATGTTCTAAATGACGAGACGAGTAAAACGAGACCCCACAACCCTACCGCAAATGTATAGAAGTACGTTTCCCAGGGGGACAAACATTGATCCTATACCCTCAGTATGGGACTATATGGGGTTCGGTGACTTTTTCAAAAATTTCACCGATTCGCACGGGGACACTTCCTATCATGTTCTAAATGACGAGACGAGTAAAACGAGACCCCACAACCCTACCGCAAATGCATAGAAGTACGTTTCCCAGGGGGACAAGCATCGGTCCTATACCCTCAGTATGGGGCTATATGAGGCTATATCGTACTTTTTCAAAAATTTCACCGATTCGCACGGGGACACTTCCTATCATGTTCTAAATGACGAGACGAGTAAAACGCGACCCCATAACCCTAACGCAAATGCATAGAAGTACGTTTCCCAGGGGACAAACATCGATCCTATACCCTCAGTATGGGACTATATGAGGCTATATCGTACTTTTTCAAAAATTTCACCGATTCGCACGGGGACACTTCCTATCATGCCAAACCAAACCAAACCAAACCAAACCGCATCACCGCGCATGAATACATTTTTTTTTTTTTTTTGCCGGAACTTTTTTTTTCTGCCGGAACTATGCACTCATTGACACCGGTGTCAATGAGTGCACTAACGACACAAAAACTGGCCGCCATCTTGTACCCACACCACACGACACAAAAACTGGCCGCCATCTTGGACCCACACCTCCCACGACACAAAAACTGGCCGCCATCTTGTACCCACACCACACGACACAAAAACTGGCCGCCATCTTGGACCCACACCTCCCACGACACAAAAACTGGCCGCCATCTTGGTCCCACACCACACCACACATCACTCACGCATGCGCACCCCCCAATACCCCCCCAAAACCGGTCGCTGTGACGTAACAAAAGGTTCTCGCGCATGCGCAGATGGGGGGCCACTGGCTCAGCTTGCGGACTACATACTACTGGCTTATTATGGAATCTCGTAGAATATCGGCAAACATTTCACACGAATTTTTCATAGCGTTATGTCTAGATGGTATTTTCCTTCTGGTTTACCTAGATCAATGGCCTTTATATTCTTTTTTATTTCAATTTTTATTTTGCCAAACCAGCTTAAAAAGAGCTTGAACCGCAACAAATAACATCAAAGGCTTGGGTAACTGGTCAAGTGTGTGTGCTAAGTTAATATGTATTTCCCCATGCAGAACAGCAGTTCCAATAGGCCTACAAATGTAAACTTTGAAAAATCTGGCCTGAACGAGCTACTCAGATATGTATTAGATATGATACCTGGAAAAAGGGATATTTATTGATTCTCTAAAGGAGGAATATTGTGAAGATATCGATCAGAGGAAGCAATTGTGTGAAACGGAATCGGGTGAAATGGCAAAGAAGGGCTGTATCCTTATAATGGAAACGAAACTACATAGGTTATCATACGATGACTACAAGCGTCAAGTCCGTCATTCAGTACCCAGCTGTAGTTCATTAAAGAATTTCCGCGTCCATAATCCAAGGACGCAATTCATATAATAGCATTAGCACCAAATTGAAAAATACCTAAACAGTCACAGTATTCATAAACTTAGGCTTGTTTCCTAAAGAGAGAAGCAGCCAACGGTTTGCAATGATGCCGGCCAGACATAAACATAATATAAATATATCAAATCCACATCTGTGATCAATATTCTTAATCATTATGATTCTCATTGTAAAGTCGTTATCTAGAGAATGATGCATCTGCTTCGCGCTTTGATTGTGGCTGTTCATATGAACACCATGAAGACTGGAAGTACATAGATTATTGCGGCTCATAACCCTTAGTTAACCGAAATTAGACCTAACCGAAAGTAACGAGCGCACATGTATAATGCAAAAGATTGTGCACGCTACGCGCGTATTTGTGACAGGTATCGCCAAATTTGAGAAAAGTTGAGTGGTGGTATTAATCCCTGTTTTTTAAGTTTCTTAGGATCTAGTAAATGCTACTAGGCGATATATGTATGCGCCATATGCAGGTCCCACTAGAAAACTAACTGTATGTATAGGAAAATTTTGACGACAGTCAGTCAAAATAAAAGTGTATAAAATATTAACAATGAGGAAGCTATAAAACAGAGAGGTCAATGATTGCGAGAAACTGAACTGCGGGAATTACTGAGAATATGAATTAACCCTACCTGGCCTTGTGGGGGGGGGGGGGGCACCCTACCAAACTTTCTGCGCTTTCTCCGGAACGACAAAAAAAGGAGAGCTGAAACTCCGTGACTTTATAGTTTATCGTATTGGGGTCATCTTGAGCCTATTTGCATAACCGCCCAAGCAGAGGATCATGGGCAAATTCAAGATGGCGGCCAGGTTGGGGTACCAGAAAAGTGATGTTTTTGCATATTTCTTCAAAATTTCTGCTTTTCCGCGATGAAAAGTGGGCAAAAAGTATTTTATTTCACATCACATTAATATTGACTAACTTATCATGCAGTTTTTTCGGAGAAATTGCATAAATAAAAAAATTGGAAAATCTGACCGAAAATATCAACCAAAAATGCCGTTTTTGAAAATGACGTCGCTGTGACGTCATCAAAGCGGCCATCTTGGATTTTTTTTACATTTTCTGGTAGAGCTTGATGCAAGGGTATAGTGTGGTAAGTTTCAACTCCCTAGCTCAAGGGATAAGAAAAATAATTAGAGAGGAGGGGGGGCTGGACAGGTCCCAAAAAGCCCAGACCATGATAGGGTTAATAAATGTGAATAATAGGTGGTGAACATTGAAGAATGTAAATCTTACGTATAAAAAGAAAACGCAATACTATGTGTCTACCTTGATGTGTTGAAATGTTGAGGTACACCACAGGCCCACAAAACAAGAGTTTTGGGGTGTGGGCGGTGGTATTAGGGTGGGGTGCCGAAATATGGAGTCTATATATAACCCCATGCTTCATATAAATCCACAGCAAGGTGTGAAACGCACTTTGGGTGAATCGAGAAATAAACGGTTTTCCGCCAAACAAAATACATCAGCATAACTATCCGTTCATCTAGGAGCACTGAGATTATGGCGGGCTTCGTTCTCAATTCTGATTGGACAGTCGCGACAGCTGATCCGTGTGTGACCTCTCTTGCCGGAGGTGTGTCGCGACTGACCAATCAGACTCGAGAACGAAGTCCGCCATAATCTCACTGTTCCTGGGTGGGTGGACAGTTACGTTGGATTTTGAATCGCCCGGCAAAGGTAAAAAATTGCACAAATTTACTAATTTGACGACCGGAATATATAAATTGATACTTGAAGAATATGCTGATGTATTTTGTTTGGCGGTAAACCGTTTATTTCTCGATTCACCCAAAGTTCGTTTCACACCTTCTTGTGGATTTATATAAATCATGGGGTTATATATATAGAGACCCCATATTTCGACACATCACTCTAATACCACCGCCCACACCCCCCAAAACACTTGTTTTGTGGGCCTGTGGGTACACGTAACTAGTTGATCTATAAAACATGTACCACGAGTAATATTCCATGCGTCAGAATTATTTTCTCTGTGTTGCTAAGCATATCCCATTGGGAGCATAGTACACGACAACACTGATATGCTTACTGGTATAGTACGACCGTTGTATGGGCAGGGAGTTCTCTACATGGAAGTTAAACTGTCACGTGATCACATGATTCTTTACAAATTATAGTCACGTGATTAAACATGGTGGCTGTGTACATGATTCTGATTAGTCGAATTGTCGCTTCACACGGTGGTCGGATATCGAGATACATGTATGGAGGGGAAACTTCAAGGAGATTTCCCCCTCATTTAACCTACAATGACCTATAGATTCTCCCACAACAATGGTCCGAGTTATACCTGCTGATTCTGGTCGTCACTCAGGACCGCTCGTCCGCAACGCGCGCTATGCCTTCAAGCAGGCTTTTTATATGATGGGAGATATTTTTATTATCTAATGGTTTTACTCGTTTATATATCAAGTGTTCAAATATGGCCGACTATTCTTTACAAATAGGCATTTGTTCAAACATGGTGAACGATTCTTTTACAATTGTAATCACGTGATCAAACATGGCATTCTGATCGGTCGAATGTTTTGCTCTTGCACCCTGCTCATAGTTACCGAACTAGTTTTACAACTTCTCATTTGTCTGTTCATTTTCAAAGCCACTTCCGGTAACGTCATTTTCGGTGATGTCGCTTCCGGTGATGATGCCATTTCCGGTGATTAGAACTATTCCTCCAATAATCCATGTACGGTGAAAAAGTTCCTTAGTTAAATGCTTCTTATTATGCATGTGTATCAAAAAAATATTTAAAAATGTTCTAAGTTTTCCTTAGAGATATATTTAAAATACCGATATTTACCTTAATAATGCCTCAAAACCACCTAAATAAATAGGTTACTGTGATTGTCACTTTCAAGATATTGATACTTTTTTAAAGTAGGTATACCTGGGTGCTTTTGAGATCCATCGATTACATGGGTGCTTTTGAGATCCATCGATTACATGGGTGCTTTTGAGATCCATCGATTACTTGGGTGCTTTTGAGATCCATCGAAGATTTGTACGAATTTCTTGATCACCCTCTCTCCCCATTACTTGATTTCTCATTTTTATGGTGTTATATTTGGGCTAAGTTTACGTCACGTAGCGACTTCAAGAAGCTCGCCACGAGCCGGAGAAATTTTCGGCGACTGACTTTCTGCAATCTTTTACATATCGCCACTCGCCATGCGACGGAAAAACTCAGCGAGTTTGTTCCTATCAATACGGTGGCCCATAGACGACATGCTATATTTTTTTAGTTTTGAGTTTATTTTTTTTACTTCTAGGTTTCATTTTTTGTGTTAGGTTTCATTTTTTTGTTTTAGGTTTATTTCTTTAGTTTTCACCGTCTCACCCGGGTGGAATTTGTTTTACCCTAGTGAAAACCTTCTCACCCGGGTGAAAACGTTTCCACCCAGATGCAAACCTTATCACCCGAATGAAAACGTTTTCACCTGGGTGCAGGCACTTCCCCTCCCCCCTTCCCCCTGATGGTTTTTTGCTCCTATCTCCGGAACGGAAGATAATAGAGAGCTGAACTCCTTGACTTTTTAGATTATCATATTGGGGTCATTTTGAGCCTATTTGCATGACCCCCCAAGCAGAGAATCATGGGTAAATTCAAAATGGCGGCCATCTGGGATACCAGATTTTCTGTGAGGAAAAGTGGGTAAAACCTATTTTATTTCATATCAGATTATTATTTACTAATTTATTATGCAGTTTTTGCGAAGAAAAAACAAAAAATAAAAAATTCGAAAATTCTGACCGAAAAATCGTCCAAAAATGCTCTTTTTGAAAATGACGTGACACTGACGTCGTCATGGCGGCCATCTTGGATTTTTTAAACATTTTCTTGTAGAGCTTGGCCCAAAGATATAGTGCGGTAAGTTTCAACCCTCTAGCCTTAGCGATAGCGAAAGTATATATGTGGGGGGTACTTTCCGACCCCCCCCCCACCAGGCTGCGGTACACCCCAAATCGCCCAGGCCAGATAGAGGTAAAGCTCATTAGGCTAAACACATATGATGGAGATGTCCGACTACACGCTTACCTCCCCTTGACTTGCGCGTTTCTCCAAGCCGTCCTCAACTTAGAATCATATTAGTGAGATAGGATAGCGTTTAGTTCATTCTAGGCAAATACTTCGGACTGAATCTCAAAGTATAATTATTGCTTTCTTATTAGCTTGAACCAAATGTTGACCTCAAACCCCAGGGAAGAAAGGCAGAAATAGTATAGAAGCAATTTGTGTTTCTGTTTCGGTTCGTTGGTACGAGTTTCTGTTTCGGCTCGTTTGTACGATCCGGGATAAGATGTCTGAATCTTATCAAATTAACTAAATATAATACGATATACGATAGTATTCACAGGATCTCCATATCTTTCTCCTGAATCCATTCTGCTGTATGGCTCAGAATGGTCTGCGTCAGCCGTTAAGGCCCATGTTAAACTGACTTTGAGGTTTCTGCTTTCTAGTAATATAAGCTTGTATAAGTGACTCCAGCGCGCAGCAATATTTAGCCTGGGCTGTACACATTTGGCAGCTGCTTATGGCCGGTCAGTGTCAAATGCAGGAATATTTGATGTTAATATGTCTAACAAGCCTGAAACATAAATAATAATCAGAAAGTTTCATGTGCATCCATTGGGCTCAGTGTTTATTTTAACCAATTATTGGATGGATTGTGAAGCAATATCCGTACTATGGATTGATGAAATCTGACTGGTCTTCTGGCTGACTGCTTGGTTGGTCGGCTGGTTATCCGTCGTCAACATTCCAGGATACAAGTTTCATGTTTTGTTAAAGTTTGAGCTCTACCCTGCATCTCACAAACTAAGCCTCGCTCAGTCCCATATGCTGATATATTCAGATAGCATAACTGATGCTGCATTGACTGCGCTCATCCACTACAACCTGGGGGTACACACACCCCCTCCCCCCTCCAAGAACGGAGCCCCAGCTCTGTATCTCTGAATCTAAACCTCACCCTACTACGAATGAAAAAACAAGTGAGAAATGACTACATTGTAGTCAAAACCTGCGGCAGTGGCAATAATACAGTGAAAGACATATCAGCGGAAGTAGTGGTAATTGTAGAAAAAGCGCCATCTGCCAGTGTTTTTATGCCAAGGGAAGTAATTTTCAACTTGTAACCCACAATTGTAGGGATTGCGTAATAGTTCTGATACCATATATATATATTCACTTTCCCCATTCAAAATCCGACGATTTTGACTGGGCCGCGCCGTCTATACTGAATTGACAGACGAACTCACCATGATCGCTTTGGCAATGTTTTGGTACAAGTATCGTGTATGCCAAGTTTCAAAACATTCGGTTCAGTCGTTACTTTTTGCAAATCAAAAAGGCTTTAAAATATTTGGAAATCCAAATCCTATAGGGGCTCAACTTGCACACTTCACCCCCACTACAAACCCAAACTAATTTTGTTGAGTACTTTGGATGATGCTGATAAAGAAAACAGCTCTTAACAAGAAAAAATGAAACTCCCTTCCTCGTCGATCAGGTTGACATCATTGCCTATATTGACACTAGTTTGAGTTGCCGAAAAAGGGATAAGTGCGGGTGCTGTTTCTCACACTCCTGAGCAAATTTCTACACTGCCAAAAATATCCTACTTATTTAAGATAATGCCCTAAAATTTTCTTGAAATAAAATAATTTTACTCAAAATAAGTTCAATTTTATCAATTTTTTAAAGTTTTTTTCTTGTTTAAGTAAAATTTGGAGTGGGGTAGGTATATTCTACTTAAACAAGAAAAATTTAGAAAATATACCTACCCCACTCCATATTTTACTTAAACAAGGAAAAAAATATTAAAATTTTCTTAAAATATAACTTATTTCGAGTAAAATTATCTTATTTCAAGAAAATTTTAGGGCATTATCTTAAATAAGTAGGGTATTTTGGCAGTGTAAGAGTGTGATGGTGTTACGAATGACTGCTACGCAGCATTGCTAGCCGTTTTAATAATCCCCAAGGTTTATTTATGTAATCCAAGAGTTTAGCATCATCTGTGGGCCTTTTCCAAATGTCAGCTAACTAAATACTCCTTTCCGAAAAAGGGGTTATGTACCTTTGAATGCTTACATCTTCCCAATAAATGGTCCATTTTCCATATATTGCTCAACATTTATATCGGGTTCATCAATTACCATTGTCTGTCTTTGTATTTCAAATGTATGATGTCACTTGGGGACCGTATCCAAATGTCAAGTGCATAAAAAGACTCTGTTCCAAAAAAGGTGGTATGTGTAACTGGAACAGCCGTATCTTTGTGTACAATCTATTTAACGTCACTCAGCATGTTCTTCTCTATGAGCCAGACTGAAGTGTAAGATGAGATTCCAGCAAAACGAGACAGAACTGTGCCCACAGTTTCCATTATCCTGGATACTGTACTGGCTGGACTGATCAGTGTCCAGGATAATAGCAACTGTAGGCACTCTCGTGTCCTGGCGCATGTAGGCACTGTCGTTATATGAATGAAAATTTGTTGCAAATAATGACGTTAAATCACACTCACTCACCCAAGACGATACCAGATCCCGGTTGGTGAAGGAGCAGACAGTTTTATAAGCATTATAATCATTTATAACCCATTAGGTTGCCGAGGGGAAGTTAACAACCGCAATGTGTTCACAGACAGTCATCAAATCCGAGAAGATAAACATTGCCACTAATCCAGAGAGACAACGTTTAATTCGCATTGAGTTTTTTCATAGATCAGTAATAGGACATATCCAATTTCCACAGTGACTTGGGTAGCAGAGGGTGTCTTCCTCGATGTTGTTTTTGTTGTGATTATTTAAAAAAAAATTATTCAAGAATATAATTATTTCTCACCTTTTCATATACCACAATGATAGTGGATGTCATAAAAATGCTTTTTATACGACCTACATCGATCTACGTACCCCTTCTCTAGCAGATCTACCATCTTAATATCAAGTGAAGCAACTCCAATGTTAAAGAATTCGCCACGAATCCCGGTACACGGTCCGCGGTAATGCATTCTTCACGATATGGCTGATTTCCAGTAACTGATAAAAGACTTCCAAAGACTTTTGAAATCGAGCCCGAACTACGGTGGCCCGTAGGGGACATTCATGTTTTTTACCTTTTAGGTGTTTTTCATCGACTTTTTCGAGTTTTCCTTCGACTTTTCTGTGTTTTCTTTCCACTTTTTCGTGGAAAATATTTCCCACCACGGTGGAAAGTATTTTCCACCGCGGTGGAAAGTATTTTCCACCGCGGTGGAAAGTATTTCACCGCGGTGGAAAGTATTTCACAATTTTTTTCATTTCGCGATGTTTTCGAAAGAAAACAGGGAAAATTCGAACAAGAACTCTGAATAGTCGAAGAAAAACACGAAAAAGTCGAAAGAAAACACGGAAAAGTCGAAGGAAAACACGAAAAAGTCAACGAAAAACACCTAAATGATAAAAAACATGAATGTCCCCTACGGGCCACCGTACCGAACGGCTTCGAATGCAGGAGAACTCACCTCATGGCATTCTCCTCGCCCGTTGAGTTACGACTTTGACATTGGAGTTCCTTCACTTGATATTTAGATGGGACATCCAGTGGAGGAGGGGTATGTAGATCGATTTAGGTCGTATAGAAAGCATTTTTATGACACCCACTGTCATTGTGGTGTATGAAAAGGTGGGAAATAATTATATTCTTGAAAAAAATATATTATATAATCACAACAACGACAACATCGACGAAGACACCCCCTGCTACCCAAGTTACTGTGCCAATTTTCTAGTTTAGGGCAAACAGTATAGGAAAAGTTTTATTCAAAAGTGTATAAATTCATGTGTTTTTTACATACGTGCTTAAAGGGAACGTAAACTCTGGTGAACCGTGCATGGCCAGTTAAAGCTTTTTCTTCATAGAATCCAAATCGTGTATCAGATATTTTTTTACAATTTTTTCAAAGCAGTACCAAACGTTTTAACTTCGTTACACTGGAACAACATAGAGGCCTCCATGTTTTAAGAATCGTGACGTCAGCGGACACTAGTTCTTCTGCCTCTGGAGGTAAAAACCCGTTAATCGGCAGAGCCAGAGATGCAGTATTCGAGACCGTAGCCTACAAACATGAACGAGGATGATGGTGCGACGTGTCGGGATTACCTGGTACATTGTGACAGCCAAATGCAGAGCAGCCCGGCATCGTAGAATATCTGCTAGAATCAGGCCGTATTCTACATCAAAGCTAATCTATAACATTGCCTCTGTTAGTCGGGGAACGGAGGAGTGCATGAAAACAACCGTATATGCAGCCATGTTATCTCGACGCAGAGAATGTCCGATGACGTAGGAGATTATCGGCATAACTGAATTTCACGCTTTCCCATTGGATAAAAATCCTGACCAAAATAAACATGGCGGCGCCCTCAAGAAATTCCAAATCACGGTATTTTCTATGTTTGCGTCTGTCTCATTCATTGGAAAAAAATGAGAAAAAATATTTGTCACGATTTTTTTAATCTATCGGGACTCTTGTATAATTCCCGCGGTGTTTTACCGCAGAGTTTACGTTCCCTTTAAAACAAATTGTTGCCTATGCCTATGTGTTGTATTTAAATCGCAGTTAAAAGCATAAAATACGTGAATAAAAAATCTAACAATGTGTTAAAATGGGCAACAATATGAATTTATGCACTTTTGGGAAACTTTTCAGTCTGAATTGTTGTAGTTGTCCAACAGCGTGGGAGAAAAACTACTTTTTTTTACCTTCAAACCGGAGAGCTCGCATTTCCCATTAATTCCTATTAATAAGGGTTTCCAAAATAGAAACTTCATTTTTCAAAATGGTTATACCTTATACGTTTTTAACTTATCTTCTTTGAGATATTTTTTCATAGAAGTCCATTCTGTCTCTGTATTTTTTCTGATATTTCTTCGTAGTGTATGCAAAGAAAATATATAAAACTTACAGAATCGATATATGGAGAAGGACGGATATTGGCCATGGAACAAGTGCCCCTTTGAGGTCCCCATGATGCGTTCGAAACAAAATAAACCGTTTTTCTTTATGACAGGATATTTTTCCCCCAAACTGAAATTATTCTATTTAGAAATGTAATCTAAAACTTGTTTTCTCATTAAAGGGAAAGTATAATGTTGAATATTAAAACTGCGAGCTGCAAAAAGAATGGCACCACGTGTTGTACCTCAGAGCCCCTGATACCTATTATCAGGCGTTTATGGTATCTTGTCATGCTTACTTTCGGCATCTAGAAAACCATTTACTTTTCAGGCCGAAGCGCCTATGAGAGAATCGGAATAATTAAATGGACTTGTCCAATCGATAAAGGCAACACTTCAATAATTTCGGTTAGAATTATTCGCTTTAATGGAACAGATCGTTATCGTTCATTGTACAGAGCAAAACTTCAAATTTGGTGAGAGGTCTTCGCTTTAATGGACCTACATTAACATTATTACACCGTTAAAGTTACGATGACAATCCTTCATGCAGACGTTCACATCGTCCGCCGAAAGCTTTCGACCCTCTTCGTTCCCCATTAAGAGCTTAATTTCTGGCGCATCTGCTGGGGTCTGCAAAATACATATCGCATTCTCCCGAGGTGTTGTTGAAGAACACGCCTGGTGTGCACGAATGGTAACCCGCGTCCCCTTGGTGAGTTTGGCAGTTGAAGTACATGTCGCAGTTGTCAGGGTCACCGGCGAAAAGCCTCTTCTGGTCCCGTGTGTTGGGAAATCTAATGCGGAAGGGTGCACAAACTCTTTCTCGGCGTTCTGAAATATACACGTACATGCAGCTGTATTTGACAGGTGAATATATAATTTTTGTGACACAAAAACTGATTGATGATATATCAATTATCTTCCTTGTTTGTAGTACACCTTCAGTTTTCATGGCAACCTTCGTTCCACTCCCTTCTTGATCATTTTTTTTTCGGTTTGCTCAACGCTACATCATTCTGCCCACGCTAAATTTCACCAGACCTCCACCCCACACACCTCCTCTGCTTCTTTGCTATCATATAATCATTTCCTCCAGTAAGAACACTGACAAAAAAGTTTTCTTTGATTTTTGCTTGAATGTTTTTTTTTAATATTTAACCCTATCTGGCCTGGGGGTTTTTGGGACCTGTCCAGGCCTGGGGGGAGGGGTTCCATGGCGGCCTCCTAAATATTATTCTTACCCCTTGAGCTAGGGAGCTGAAACTTACCACACCAATCCCTTGGATGAAGCTCTAACAGGATTTGTAAAAAAAAATCCAAGATGCTGTCACAGTGACGTCATTGAAAAAGGGCATCTTTGGGTCGATTTTTCCATCAGTAAATCATAATCTGGGATGAAGTTTTTCTCACTTTTCCTAGAAGAAAAGGGGGTTATGCAAATGGGCTCAAAATGACCCCAATATGAAACACTACAACGTCACGGAGTGTGAGCTCTGCAGGACCACTTTTATACTTTACACAGCGATCTTAGTGCTTAAATTTTTTAGATAAACGATTCAGTAGACATAGACTCAATGAACTGCCAAGGGTTGACTGATACCAAAAAAAGAACATGCCGTTTTCCATTAATTCTGGAAGAAGACATTTTCTATAATATGTCTCCAGGACACTCACACAGGTCCTAGATTTGTGAACGTAATTAAGAAAGAATGGAGGCAAGACGCGTTTGTTAGCCCGTTCAGATAAAATTCACGGGAAGTGGTGAGCCGTTAAATAATAATTTGATTTATATATATACTAATGCCATTTAGGAAGTAGATAACATTTATATCCAATTATTTTTAGGATAACACTTTCTCAGTAAAGCACAAATACTAGTGCTGGATGGGTCAGTCCCGTGCGAGACTCGAACCCGCGTCCTCAAAGTTTGGCACCAAATCGCCAGCAGTGGAAACTGAGGTGGCCGAGTGGTCTAGGCCGCTTGCATTTACTGCTGGCGATTTGGTGCCAAACTCTCGCACGGGACTGACCCATCCAGCACTAGTATTTGTGCTTTACTGAGAAAGTGTCATCGTAAAAATTATTGGATATAAATAATTTGATTACAAAATCAACGAGAGAGTAAAACATGCAGTGGGATCTATCTATTCCTGGCCATAGAGATGCACGAAAAATCCGGTAACTATAATTAATGCATACGGCCCAAATATATTGATAAAACATCATTTTATAATACTCTGTCAAAGAAAGTAGAAACCTTCGAGAGTTCATCGGTAATTATGTGCGGTGACTGGAATATGGTTCTTAATCCGACTGTGATAACTATGAACACGTAAACATCCCGAACGATGGAAACGACGTTTTGGAGATGATGGGAAAACATGATTATATTCATGCCTGGAGAATAATGCACGGCGCACTGTCTAAAAAAACTTGAGTGAACTGTTCCACTCAAGTTTGAGCGAAATGTACCTGTTCACTTAAACTTGGGTTACTTTTCACTCAACTTGAGTTACTTTCACTCAATTTGAGTTAAAACCACTCGGGTTCACTCAACTTGAGTGGGATAAATTTCCACTCTCATGCTTGAGTGAATGTCACTCAAGTTGAGTGCATTTAACTCAAGTTGAGTGAAAATCTCACTCAAGTATATATTGAGGTAGAAAAAGGAGAAAAACCTACAAAATATTTCCTAGGACTAGGACCCTATTTTTTTCTAATAATTCAGACAGCAAAACTCAACTTCAGGCAACGGTGGAGAGAAATTCTGCTAACATTCTACAAATTTCACAAGCTATCTTTGCAGTTCTTGGAATAAATAACATATGACACAGTATTTAGCCTCAGCTGACATGAAGATTGATTTTTTTCTGATTCAAAATACAAAAATGCTGTTCAAAAAATTAGAAGAATTAAGGTACAAACAAAATGATGACGACACTTAGAACAAATACAGGTACAGACTTATATAATACATTAGATATACTCGAAGAACAGAAACGCTACTACTATAAGTTATATTCCGAAAAAGAGTAGAGCGCACACACAGATACGTTCCTGGAAGATCTAAAACTAGCAAAGTTAACTGATACAGAATCAAAAATATTGGATAACAAATAACATACGGATAAATCGCAGTCGCGCTCAAAAAATGCATGAATGACAACAACCTGTGACTGGAAGGAATTCTTTAAAATCTTCTGGCGGCAGTTCGGAGTTTTAGGGAATTTTCCCTATCTCAGCGGCAGGGAATGATCGCTTTTCTTCCTAAGCTAAAAAATCTGTTAAGAAATTGGCGACCTATAACACTGTTGAATGTTATATACGAACTAGCCTAGTTCGCCTATATACGAACTATTTCAGATAAAATTATTCAGGAAGATAAAAAATGATTGATTGCCGGTCGATAAATTTGGGAGAATATCCGATTACCTTACGTTTGAAACAACGGGAAGAGTAATGTCACTTTTATTGATTTTATGGCGATTTATGGATACGGTTATCAAAACGTTCAATTTTGGAGAAAATGGATAAAAACATTTATAAAAATATACGAACTTGTATCATACAAAAAGGTCACTTTTTACAATCTTTTTTCATAGAGCGGGTTGCAGACAAGGAGACCCCATATCGTTGTATCTTTTCCTACTTTGCACTGAAGTCCTTGCTCATATGATAAAGAACAATGACCATGTACATGGAATATCTGTAGGGGACGTAAAAAACAGTATCGATCAGCATGCATACGATACTCAGCTGATGCTTGACGGATAAGAGACCTCCCTGCGTGAGGTGCTAAAATGTTTGCAAGATTTTTTTCAATACTCGGGACTGAAAATAAATGTAGAAAGACTAAGGCAGTCCTGATAGGGTGGCTAACCGGATCGAATATCAGGCTGTGTCAGGAAATGAGTCTGGATTGGGAGAACAAATTTACTGCACCGGGAATACATTTTTCGTCTGTTACTTTTCTCATATATGGAAAATAAAATACTTAGCCAACGTCACGGACCTTAAGAAAGAACTCAGCAAATTGGAACGGTAACTTGATCCTTTTCGGAAAAATAAGTCACTGGGAATGTCCAGACTAATACAACTCTTCCGTTCCTTGTCAAACCCACCAGATGAGTGCATGAAAACTATCAATAGATTTCTGTATAAATTTCTCTGGAGTAGACCGGATTCAATCAAACGGCACGTTATTTCACAGGACTATAAGGATTAAACAGTATCTATGTGACACTGTTAAGAGGGATCATGTGTAGGGCGGGTTGGGGGAAACGGGTTGCACGGCGTGTTCGCACGAGCTGTGCCCATCGCGGTGCGATGGAGTGCCCAAGTACATCCATCCATCCATAAGGTCGGAAGTCTGAGAATTATGGATCTTGCGTACTTCGTTCAGTCATTAAAATTATCATGGATGAGGCGCATAGCTTTTCGAGGTAAGAAATGGCAATATATAAGCTGCCGTTCACCCTCAGGAAACATGTTCAATTTTGGATACCCATATGTACTTGAGCTTATTGAAAACATGAGAAATACCTAGAATTCCTGGAAGCGTGGCAGAACATTTACAAGAAAATATCAATAACAGAAGGGCACGAGATAATTTTACGTGCTTCTCGTTTATATCATTTAATAAGTTTCTTATTAGAAAACTGGTTTGTAAAGAATTACAATACAAATTTTTGCTAAGTTCGAGATATTATTAACACGGTCAATAAAGACATCCGAAGAAATGAAATAATCTTACGGCATTAAGGCAACATTCCTCGACTACAATAGACTGATGAAGTGTGTATCAAAAATATGGCTGGATACCATAAATACGTAAAATATAAAAGAGCGCAAATATTTGAAAGAAATTTTACTACCCAAATGTGTGTACTGGCACAGTAGGTGAGGGGATGTAGACGTTTCTACGACATGTTGAGCAACAGAAAATTTACCAATTGGACCGCTCAAGAAAACTGGGAGGTTTTTGTACAGGTAGGGAACATTGCTTATATTAGCGATTTTAGCGCTAACTCGCATTGCTACAGCTATACAAAGTTAACCGATTTCCCAATCTAATTAAAATTAAATCCTATCTGCTTCTTTATTTGAATATGTCGCTTGTAGGATCTAACCGACTTGCAGTAACGCGAGTGTCAACCAATCTCGAAAACGCTTCATAGTGCTTTGAAGGGAACATAATGGTAGGGAATTTTTGGTTGGCTCAGACGAAGCAGACGCCACGATGCTTGGGTATCTTCTGATGTTACCGCCCTCCCGCCAAATTGGCGGTGTAGAATTATGGACTGGTCCTTAGCATAGACATTGGGTTAAAGCGGAGAGATGACCCTATCCCCCCTCGACGACTGCAAGTAAAGGAGTTAAAATGCGGCCATGATGTCATGAGACTATTAAATATTTATGACCTGGGCGCTCTGAACACCAAATTCAATTGAAATCAGTAAGATCCTGCATAGCGACATATACGATTGGAGAGCATTGATGAGATATTAATTTATTAAGATTGCCGATTTCCAATACCGCTTTCTACATAGAATTATTGCAACAAAGTCATTTCTCCATGGAATTGATATTGCCAATAGTGAGTGAGTGTAAATCCGAAAGAGAAACACTACAGAATCTTTGACTTCAGTGCAATATCGTCAAACCCCTATGGTCTGATCTTCAAAAGTGGCTTCGTGAATAACTCGCAATAGATGAGCAAATTACAGGGGAATTTTTTTTTCTGAGATGAAACAAGCAAAATTGTGCACTAAATATTCTAATGATTCTAACAAATATCACCCAACCACACATCAGAGCACTCGCGAATAATATAGAATTGAAAAATATATATTCCACACTTCAACTGATTTAACTAACTCGAAATGGAACCAATTTGAAACGCTTTTTGAAACAGATTTTTAGGCGGACAAGATTCTTTCTGAACTGAACATGAAGGCCAGTGAACAGCATCGGTTACTTGTGTGAACAGGTAATTACAATAATAAATATTAGATGTTGGATTGTGGAATGTTTGTTATTGGATGACCAGAGTTGTAAAATCGAACCACTTGTTTGCTATTTTTTTCAATTTATTTGTTAATTTTTTCTATTGTTCTTTTTACAGGTACACTTCATTCTTCTTTCACTCATCTGCTCCTTTTTCTCTCTTTACCCCGTCTTTTAAACATAAATTTTGAAAAAAATAAAATATAAAAAATAAGTCTCTTCACATAAAATGGAATAGTTTTGGCAAATCTTCGGCTGATCTTAGCGATTTTAAACTCTTCGTGGTTTTTTTTTCGCAAATTTGCATAAATGTTTATTTAGTCAAAAAAAAAATTTAGCCAGATGGAATTATTTCGTAAGAAATCAAGAAAATGTAAGAATATTTTAGAAAAATGTTAGAAAAATGTTTCTTTTGATTGACTTATTTAAATCATCTATGCAAATTTACAATAAACAAAAAAAACAAGCGAAATTCAAGGTTGCTAAGAGCAGTCAAAGATTTCTAAAACCTATTCCATTTGATGTGAAAAGTCTTATCTGTCAGGTGCTTTGGTTTATTTTGCTGCAGAGGACGAAATTGTGATTTCTGATTTAAGAGTTTTTTAAGAAACTTAAAATAATTCAAGCAAAAATCCAGGAAAACCTTTTACATGTGTAAGTCAACAAATTGAGGGACAACTGAATATTTGATTGCCTTCCTGGTCATAGTCAGTTACCATTTCATTTTCGACAATGCCCGTCTTCGTTGCGGATGAATCTGAATTCAAATCAACAGTCCTGGACCGCTTCGTCATAAGCAGCACATGCTAATGGCGATGAGGTTGTACATATTCATAAGACAGACCGACCCTCATTTAATGCGCTATATATGGAGCGGTTGCGACGCATGCTCTTCTTACTGGCTGAGGAAACGTCTAACGCATGCATGCGGGCTGTCTAATGCCACTACTGTGATCGACTCTCGAATTAACTCTCGACTAAAGCGAATCGCTTCATTGGTATAGACGAGGTCATCAATGTATTAATTTCGGCGAGCTCGTTTATCGAGGTTCCGGATGGTACAAGAGATGTGGAGGCCTGCTAGCAAGGCTGACTCTCCACGGATTGTTGGCATCGTCATATCAATAGCCGATATTTCGATAGGCGACTATAGTCGGCAAGGCTTTGGTGTAAGACCTCCCATTGAAAAGGTAATATCCTGGACAAAAGACTGACAATACAACTTGCAGCAAATCCTTTGTCAATTATATTTCGTGAGTCTTACACCAAATCGTTGCCCTATAAAAATAAGTCTGTCCATTTTAATTAGTCGTCTACTTTGAAGCTTGTCAAAAATCAGTAGATGAGTTTGCATAAATTTTCTTTTTTGCAGCGTGTAGAACAAAATGAACTCTACAAATTGACTACCATTTCTCCGTGATATCGATAATATATCACGCTTGAAATACCTTTGTAATTCTCTCCATATAAAACTGCAGTACAGTTGTTTCATGTACCGGGCCTCAATTACATAAGGAGACGTCATAATGTATTCGTGTTTACTAGCACAAAGGTCAACAATACCGTGTACGGTCATAGAGGTGTGTCCGGTTCATCATTCGGCAATTTCACTGGGCATGGAATATAAGCGACACTCTAACGAACCGCCTGTTATTACTTAATACGAAATCAATGACCTTTGTGCCAGTGGGTATGAATACATTATGACGTCTCTCTATGTAATTGAGGCCTGGTACATAAACAACTGTACTGGAGTTTTATATGGAGTGAATTAAAAAGTTATTTCAAGCGTGATATATTATCGATATCAGGGAGAAATTGTAGTCATTTTGTAAAGTTCAGTTTGTTCTGCACTCTGCAAAAAAGAAAATCGTTGCAGGGTTAACTATTGAATTTTGACAAGCTTCAAAGTAGACGAGTAATTAAAATGGACAGACTTTAGTTTGAAGTTTGTTTTGACGGCTAATTTCAACCGCGCCGGGGTCAGAGAGAATTTCTGTTCAGTGAGCTCGATGTACATTCCTCGTAGACTTCTTAAAGTTGTCAATTTCATACCGTACAGATCTTAATCCATCTCAAATTAGTCGTCTATTTTTGAGCCTGCCAAAAATTGAATAGCTCCGCTTGACTTTTCTCTTTTGCAGCGTGTTCAACAAACTGAACTCTAGAAAATGTCCGTAATATTGAAAATATATCACGTTTTGAAATTCCCCCAATATAAAACTTCAGAAAAGATGTTCCACACACCTGTATGATCGTATATGATCTTGTTGACCTTTGTCCGAGTGAACGTCAATACATTATGACATCAACGTTTGCATTTCAGCTACGATACATGAAACCAATACAGTGAAGTTTTATGTGGAGATATTTACAGTTCTTTATTTCAAGTGTGTTATACATGTATTATCAATACCACAGAGTATGATTGCCCTTTCGTACAATTCAGTTTGTTTTACACGCCACAAAAACATTTTATTCTTACAAAATCCAAAGTAGACGACTAAGTGAAATGGACAGACTTAGGAAGAATAATCATGGTCAGTTTAACCCTACCTGGCCTGGAAGGGGGAGGGGGGGGGGGTGGAAGTGCTCCCCTAGTGAACTTTTCTCTGCTGCTCCGAAACGACGAAACCGAGGAGGTTGAAACTTGGTGACTTTTAAGCTTATCTTATTGGGGTCGTTTTGAGCCTATTTTCATATACTCCCGGGCAAATAATCATGGTTAAATTCAAAATGGCGAAAGTCATGTGTTTTAATCTTTTCGCTCCATTTCTTCACATTTTCCTTGCCTAAAAGGCATTGAAAGTACTTTATTTACGCAAAACTAATTATTCTATATTTTATTTTATTTTTTTCGAAAGAAAAATTGGAAAAATGAAAATTTCGAAAACTCGACCTCAAATAGGCCGAAAAATGGCTTCCGAGAAGATGACGTCACTGTGACGTCATCATGGCAGCCATCTTGGATTTTTTAACATTTCCCGGTAGAGCTTGAACCAAAGATACTGTGTGGTAAGTTTCAGCGCTCTAGCCTTAGTGGTAGAGAAAATATATAGGGGGGGGGGCACTTTTCGCCCCCTCCCCACCCCCCAGTCTGCGATACACCCCAAATCGCCCTGGCCAGATAGGGTTAAATATCTGACAATAGCGCAGGTAACATTCAACAATACGGTTTATAGCGTTGGACAAACCGGTTCTCGTCAGATCACCGAAGGTAAGCAACGTTAAGCTCGGTCAATACTTGGATGGGTGATCGGGTGCTGTACTGGGTGGGCTGATCAGTGTCCAGGATAATAGGAACTGTGGACAATCTCGTATTCTGGCACATGTAGGCACCGTCGTGATATGAATGCAACAAGGTTGAAAATGACGTTAAACCCAACTACTCACTCATTCAACAATAAGGGCCTTCTCACATCGGACGATGTGGAGCGGCGCGGACGACTTTATCTTACACACATCTTCGTTTGATACCGCAAGAGCGGAGAAGCTGCAAAATTCGTCAAACGAATTCGTCTGCGCCGCTTGACGCGTCCGGTGTGAAAACGCCCCGAGAGTCAAGATACGCGCGACCCCCCTGATTGACGCGGTTCATACAGAACGGCAGCTTATGCAATTAATAATGGCATGGGCTGTCGTATATACGGTCAGAGACGCTTTTTCCCAAAAGTTTAAAGCTCAGTGAACTATCAAGATATATCACCAGGCTGTTCAATTTTATAGAACAAATAAACTAATTAATTCATCAACTTCAAAGTTTGAATAAATCCATTAAAAAAAATGGAGATAAGCCATTATGCCCTAATAGAGTATGGGATTGAATAGGTTAAATATCTCATTCTTAGACAACAATGGAACCAATAGGACATTCTTGTATGGGGGCAATATATATCATTACTTCATGCTGTATCTACATCATTTTACAGAGAAAGTGTTTGAAAAAAGACAATTTCCGTCCAGTCTAAAGTTAAATTAATAGACACGGCGCTCCACGCATTGGTGAGTTGGGCGCGCGCGCCGACAGTAGATTATTGCGTGAATGTCGAGGATTCGGCAATCAGTGTTGTGTACAAGGTTTTTGCGATCCGACAATTCGAGGGCAATAAAATGATACTAACCTATGATTGCTCCTCGCCCGTATTTTCTCTCCTCTTCTGCACAGCCGTTTGTTCCATAGTAAATCTGTCGTTGTTGACTATATGCCCAATCGCAAACACCGATTTCCAAGCTGAAATATGTTCCCGCACTGCACTGCCCCAAGGATAGTGGCATCCCATTATTACAGTGGTAGATCGTTGCGCAGTCGCCTACCCTCCGGGCAAAATTTCCCTTAAACACCCAGTCATTTTGGTTGGTTCCTCGAGGAAATAGTCGGCATACATGACTTGTCTGGCCTTGAGCCATAGCCGACTGGAAGACAGCGACTAGGAAGACCAGCCCTCCGAGGATCATTGCATTGACCATGATGGCAGGTGTCCGTGATGAGTAAGGTTGACGTAAAATTTCTGCCTTTGATGATATCTTCCTTGTGGTAGAATCAGCCCGAGGGATCTTCTTTATATACGCGCTGAACTATTGATACGCCTAATCAATTCTATCAACACCCAATCCTTAATTAAATGAAACTGACGTACTTGAAATTTTGACAAGGGTGGCCAATTGTACCTAAAATTAAGCACAAAAAGAAGGCTGCAAATCTTCTCCTCTGTTTGAATGCAAAGCGGGTTTTACGCGCGGTTGAATTACATACTTGAGTTAACACAAAAACATCACGTGTCTCTCTTCACCATCAATCCATTATATAGTATTACCTATATATACCCACGTTTTATAACCTTCACATTTCAATACATTGTAAAAATTTTACAGAAAACATCGCCAGAGACATTTTTTCCCCCATTTTCAATGACATGTAAACAAATAATTTATAAGAAATTGCCGTTATACCGCCCTTTTAAAACAATCCGATTGAAATATACATTCTACAGATACATTAGCTCGTCACTCGGGTACTCCTTTCTTCATTCAAAACGATTTTTCCCGTTTTGGAAAGTTTTCCTTGGCCTTTAATATTCAAACACTTGTTATTATAATGACCGTTGAATAGACAGTCAATTATGACATCATTCCCCCCTTCTATGGCTTTCTTACGCAATTGCCCATCATCTGAACGCATGGCACGTTCATAGGTAATACTTTTGCTCGTGTTGATTGGAACGTGAAATGCCCTTAGCAAGCTTAGATCACAGCTGCCGGGATCCACTTATCTGGGCTGGAATATGTTAAACTTATGGGTTCGCCTGTAGCACTGTAACAATAACGGAACACGTGGTTTACCACCGTACTCGACTGGCAACGGTTTTATCAGACCAGATCGGAGCAGTTCATTGGGACATTGTAAAATGCTTCTAACATAGACATTAGTTTCCTCATGGCCATTTACGCATATGTCAACTAATTTATCCAGTTAGAGTCACATTTTAGCGTGGGTTAGTGTGGTCATTTAGTTTTCATTGATTAAAATGCCAACTTTCTGTCGACAAAATCATGTGTCATATTTTAAGTTGATATTTTCATAAAGTAATGTATGGGAGCATCTGCATGACAGATAAATTGAAAAAAAAAATTAATTGTATCTAGTTGCCTCTAAGTGACATTAATATACATGCTACTAATTTAGTTTTATAATTTCCACCTCATCCTCTTTTGAAGTATATGGGCCGGAGTGGCAATTCCACCGACAAGCAATAGCGGAATGGTCAGTTTTATAGCCTGGTTTTATCAGCTGTTTCAGTTGTTATATTAAAATGTTTGTTATTACAAGGAAGAAGCCCAGTCGAGCTGGTTGTCGATGTTTTTGGTTCCCCAGATTCACCTGCGCTCGTGTTTGTCTCCACGCATCCATATAGTTGTAATTATTCTATAGATCTATAACAGCCTGCCGCTGGTTGATGCGTTTATAATTTGCAGTGAATTATTTACAGGAATGATAGGCGTGTCATATAAAGTTAACATCATTATCAGTTATTCTCCATTTGGATCTATGATGACTTTGTCAATTTAGTAATCGAATTTGTCCTTAAAAAGAATTAGGAGGCCACCAATTGAATCAGAAGTGAGGGAAGTTTTTTGGCAGATAGTTTAAGACGTCGCGCTGTTTTTGTAATCATCCATTCCCTGACAATTCATAGATACTATATTTACTATATCAGCTATACTGCGAATATTGAATTCAATGTTTGGGTCAGAAAGATATAAATGTTACATGAATGCTACGTAATAGTTACAAATATTGACAAGATTTTGTGCTCGAGGGAGACGAAGCCTCCGAGATTACACTATCGAGCAAATATTTGCAATACATTGCCGGTGTCTGTCATGTAACTGTTTTATCCAATGATAATCCGAGCATGACGGTGTCGCTCCGCCTCTTTCGACCTAATCGGGGAAAAGGAGGTCAGCGTTATTGAAAATACACCACGAATATGTAGTCAATATATTCCAGAGAAACGATCAAAGGAAATTCGAGGAGTTATTGGATAATTACCTTAATCATAGTGTACCAAAAATTATTTCTTCCAAACATCTAATTCAAATTCTATCAAAAAAGGACCAAAAGCGGGCTACTAGGAACATATTCAAATTGGGTCAAATGTCATTCATATCGCAGTGCATAAACATGGCAGTGTGACTAACGTCACGGGACTTACGAAGTAGGGTTTGATATGATTTATGTGTGTACCTTGACCTAAGACACGTTTTTGCCAATTTTGAGGTTTATAGGTCACCTAAGTAGGTCAAATTTTCATCAAAAGTAGGTCAGCTCAGAACATGTTGGTAATAGTCCCCTAATGCACGTTCATCCCAAAATCAAGGTTCTAATGTCAACGGTTCGTAGGAATACGGGAGACGGTCGAGAGATGACTTGGGGCCCTCTATCTAGAAATACGGGAGACGGTCGAGAGATGACTTGGGGACCCTCTATCTAGAAATAACTTGAAATTCTCTCAAAATTTCGAGGTTTATATGTCACCTAAGTAGGTCAGCTCAGAACATGCTGGTAATAGTCCCCTTATGCACGTTCATGCCAAAAATCAAGGTTCTAATGTCAACGGTTCTCCTTATTTTGCTGACGAAAGGATTCGGATATTACCGGACAATTTTGCAAATGAGAGCCTACTTCGTAGGAAAAAAACAACACATACGGGTGTGAATGTTACCATATTGATTAGTAATTAATTATTAATTCCAGATCCACACCAAGAAAGCTGTGAATTCACTGTATTCAATATAACTATCGAAAACCCACGCCCTTTCGGTACAGTACGAAGTAACACGTACCGAACTGTGACGTCACGTACACGTACGTACCATCATATTTGCTAAATCAGGTCTCGTTTGATACAGCGTGAGGCAAAGTGAACCATAATATCTACCTAATCAAATGCCTTTGTATAACTAGAAACCAAACTGTCCCATCCAAGCATATTTGATACAATGCTGCAAGCATATGCCTACTCCCTTAATACAATTTGGAATAACACGAACCAAGATGTATCACATCCTACCCACAGCGCATGTTCCATTTCGCAGGCGCCATTATCCATCCCTGCCTCCAATAGCGGAAGTTGACCTTTACTACGTTGCTATGCCGTATAAGGGAAAACCCACGTACGCACGGTTCAGTTTGAATCCGGCCGAACAACTCCTTCAGTTTTGCACATGAGCGAACTGCTTTTCATATACTCTGTCCAGATAAACAGGGAAAATAATCTCCAGATAATTCTTTTCAACGCTAGGTCAACAGAGGTATTATGCAGACTTGAAAAGTAATCGAAATATTCGGCAAACATCCATTTTACTATATATGATGTGACTTTCGGCGATGTGCGCGAAGACCCCGAATCCGGTCAAAAAATCTGACTGGTGGCTGGGGTACTATTAGACCCCCAGCGAGGTGGTTGGATGTATCATTTAAGGCATACCCCTTGGCACAGTGCCAGGTAAGACAAATCAATCTCACAAAAGTTGGATATTATCCAAAAGAGACTCAAAATCGCATGAAATAGGACCTGTTATATTTTATACGACTTGTAGCATGCGACTAAAATCGTATGAGAGTTCTCACGATGTAACTGAGTTGTATGCTACAAGTTGTTACTACAAATCGCACCGTGAGAATATTTTTAAGGAAAATAAATTTAAAAAATTAGGTCATTTATACAAAAATCTTCTAAATGACTTTTTAGGTCAATAATATTTCAGTCAGACTTTTATCACATGGCATGGAGAATTAATGGCACAAATTCCTCAATAGATGAAAAAAGGATACCATCTAAATTGTTGATGGCTCTTTAGGCCAATAATATTTCAATTTGGATTCACAAATAACGTCACATTTTAATGTGACGAAACCTCTTTAAATGAGAAAAAGCATGCCATTAGCACTTGTTTGGGTTTAATGAAGGCAAAAGAATTATGCCATTAAAAGTGCACCCTTACAATACCGCACCAGGTAGTGTATTTTCCAGGCCCTGGGTCTTGGGGAACCAAGATAAACTTTACCCTGAAATATTTGTCGTGTCAATATCTAGTTGTTGCCCAAAAACTGTTTTGGTTCTGGACTGGCTCCATATGTTGGCAGAGAGAAAATGTGCTGTTTTCCCCTCGAAATAGACGATTTTGCATGAACCCGCTATTAACGATGTTGTTATTCAAAACCCCGAAGACAACAGAATGTATTTAAGGATGTCCGCTGGTGGTTTTTGGCTTTGGCAGCCATTTTTCCTGTTTTTCCTATTGAGTTATCTCCCTTTCCTAGGTTAAGAGATAGGGAGTTCATTTAAAGGCCTTCTAGCCGAGAATTTTGCACACCAACATCCATCCAATTTGATCAGTTTCGATAGACATTGTGATTATCTGCAAACAGTTAGAATATAAGAAAAAAAGTTAAATACTATTTATATGAATTTTTCATGAATATGCTTCAAAACTAGGGCTATTCCCTATGATATCTGGGTTATCAAATTGAGCATGGGTCAGTCCACTTAACGTTGCCTACAGCTAAAAAATGCACACCAACCTATATTTTTTATTCAAACCGGAGTTTCTTCCAATCGCTCAAAAGAGGATAAATCTGAACTTTATAGCATAAACTATAGCGAGGTAAAATCTTGTTAGATGTGACTCACTTTAGCCATTGAAAAGTCTGCCATATCCAGACTGGGGAATAAATCCGAGTTGTATAGACAGTTGTCCTGGAGATTAGCACCAGACGCCTATGAGATCTCAAATTCAAACAGGAGATCGTACAATTGCTTAAAATAGTTCTCCCACCGCTCGTTCAGTAGGGTAAGAGAGAAAAATAACTGAGACAAGCAAGCGAAGTAGAGCTATAACAGTTCCCTCGACGGATCCATCTTTCGTGTATGTGACACGAAATGAAGGAGTACAGTATCGGTCTGGGTGCAACAATCAGCCCAAACAGATTTTCAGTAGTATAAAGTAGACATAAATACATACCCTTACAAGAAAGAACGATTAGATGCAGCACATTAAGGTGGTGAAAAAGAAAGATGCCGACGTACTGACAAGAGGTCATATGACCCCACGGACCTATATTCTGATTGCATATCTAAACATGACAAGAACCAAAAATTATCCCAGCAATGATCTGTATCTAAGCCACGCTTTTGTTGTAGCTGTTCATGCAGACGTCTTGAATAGCATGCTCACACGGCCCCTAGCACCGACTTGAGCGGTATCAGATACAAATATCCAAGATCAATGATGTTTGACAAATCGACCCACAGAATTAATATGACCTATCAAGTCATCTGATGGAAAGTGATGAATTATGTGACCGTTAGATAGAAGAAACGGCCCAAAGGGGGGAAATATTCCTACGAAGTAGGCTCTCATTTCCAAATTGTCCGGTAATGAGTGAGTGAGTTAGGGAGCGTGTCAAAAGTTTTGACGCGAACGCGTTCATTTTTGAACAGGAGGTCGTTCATTTCCGCATGCGTCAGGCCGTTCATTTTACACAGCAGCGTCAGAAAATGAACAGTCGAACATTCATTTTTGAACGTTCATTTTTTTAATGCACTCTGACGTTCATTTTCGCACGTTCGTTTTCGCATGTTCATTTTCTCACGTGCGCAAACGGCTGGCGTTTGACGTGAGCAGAAATGAACAACATACAGAAAGCTGCCATCCCGATACTAAAAAACGCGCCGGATCAAATCTACTTTCTCATCGCGCGTCATTCCCGTGTTATAGATTTTATTGTAATTTGCCATGTCTTTTGCTTCGTGTGTGTATATATTCAATGCATTCCGTAATCATGTGGAGTGGTATTACCGATGTCGGTGATTTTCTTCAATAAAAAAAGGGTAAAACTAAAAGTAAAACGTTTTTCTTTTTCTTGTCCCATCTCCACTTCAGCGGTTTGTCACCACCTATATATGAGTGTTCGCTTATATAATACTTGACAAGATAAATTAATGACTTCTTTCTTGTTTATTTTCCCCAGTGTTTTACTTGTTTGATGTGGATTTTTACATTTCGTGAATCTCTTCTTCATCCACCAAAAAATGAGATTCTCGGTCGGGCGATCAATAGTCATGGCCTACGGCGCTTGGGGCACGTGGATAAATTGTTCCGTCATGGACATGTTACTTTAAATGATTCTTCTTTATCAACTTACAAACGTATTCCAGCGATCTATAATGCCTGAAAATGGTATAATTTTAATAAAGAAGCCGACAGTATGTATTAAAAATGAAGTTCGTGAGCTGGAAATGGGCCCTATAGAGAATACTTTGTATGCGGGAAAGAAGGAAGGGTTTAGGCTCCGCAAAGGATATTTCAATACATTGGTCTATGAAAAATATCCATCTTCTTTAAAGAAATGTTTTGATGTGTTGGTGTTTGAACTGCTTCCTTTTGTTTTATTTACAAATGAAGGGGCCCTCACAGGTTGCATAATGACGGGCGCCACATGCGTGATGAAGTCTCCACGTGAATCAATCGGTCCATATATCTTTTTTAAAGAAATGGCTTGATGTGTTGGCAATCAGAACTGTTTTATTCAAGGTTTATTTTTTTTATCATGGAATTAAAACTTTGAACTCCATGGTTTTATTGACAAATAGGAGACCTCACATGGCGGCCTACCTTGAGATATGACGGGAGCTGCATGGCGTCTCTGCGTGATTCAGTCGGGCCATGTCTTTTTATAATGATCATACATGTAGTTTGTAGGCCTGTATACTGATTTACTCATTTCTTATTGAAGATAATATTACTGAAGACAAAAAATTCCCAATGTCATAAGAATAAATCGTTATATAAGTGAATGACTTTCGTATATTTATATGTCTATATTATACTTTTGTCACTATGAATTTCCTTTACGATTACCGGGAGACGCACTAATAAGTTCGCCTTATTGCGCTCCTGTCGTCAAATAAACTATTTAAACCAAGTGAATGGCGATATTGTGGTTACTCTGGAAATAGGGAGCTGATCAAGTTCTCTTTTCTCCCCCAGCGCAGATGCAATTGGCATATTTCCAAGCAAAAAGGAAACACTTTTTTTTTCTTTTCTTGTTCTTGATTACTATTGCGATTTATGTTCTCCATTATATATCTCTGACAAAATTCATCCATGTGTGGACAAAGATGGAAAACTAGGCTCCAGGATTCTGACAATGTTAGTATGGAGATGTATAAATTCCAATTAAACAAGTGTGAACTATAATAAATTTATAATTTCAGTTCAGGAAATGAACAGCGACAAATATACTTTATATTTATAAAACCAAGACAGGTGTTAAAAATTTGATGAATGCATATTAATAATTTCAAAACATGACTAATTTCCTACCCGCAGCTAGAGACATCTCAATTCTGGTGCATGATTGGTGGGGGGCTATGCATTCAACAACTATTGATCTGGTCCTGTTGTGAGAAGCATGGCTTTCGAACCTCGCATTTATGGGCCTCCTGTGCAGACGACCCACGCGCGTCACACACTATCAATACAGAACAGGTCGGACAGTACAATAGGGGAAAACTAGGGGTTTAGCATAGGGTTAACATTCGGGATCAACATTCGCCGAATGCCAGCTATCAAATTTGTTATATAAATGTCATACAAATACGTAATATAATAATGTGTGGTTTGATATCACAACAAAGTCCTTATTTGTCTATAAAATTAATTCAAATTACGAACATTTTAAGGAGCTTATTACTTGTTCACCCGATTATTGTATCATTCTTTACGATATTTGGTCACATCGGACTTTTAATAAAACCAAATCAGTATGGTGATATTTCTCTGTCGAAGTTTAATATTATATAGTTCATCTCGTTTTCTTCCAAAAAATAATACACGCGCGTTAGTTCCTATATGTCGCTCGTTCTATAATTCCCGGTAAATAATTCCCCAGAATATGCACGAAAGATCCACTTTTATTATATTAAATACATTTATTGAATTTGCTGTAGATAAACGTCAAATCTTTGCCATAGTTGCTTTGAAAGAACGAAAGTACTTCTTCAGAGGAAGTGGGTTATATACCTACGAAAGCTAGTGCAAAATAAATACAGTTAAGTCTCAAAGGTGCTGCCTTTTCGAGTGTTCTGTTTTTGTTTGTTTTTTTTCGTTCTAATAAGAGTCGACACGATAGCCGTAATGTGAGCCCTTCAGCGAATTCTGACCGCTATCATACATACTAATTTGAACGTTCAAAAAAGAACGTTCTTTTTCTGACGTTCATTTTTTCTGACGGGGTAGTGTTCATTTTCTGACTGTCGAACGTTCGTTTGCTGGAAGAAAAAGAACGAGTACCTGTTCATTTTCTGACGCATTCTTTTAGTTTGAACGTCAAAACTTTTGACACGCTCCCTTAGTGAGTGAGTGGGTCCATCCGAATCCTTTCGTCGGCAAAATAAGGAGAACCGTTGACATTAGAATCCTGATTTTTGGCATTAGGGGTGCATTAGGTGACTGTTATCAGCAAGTTCTGAGCTGACATACTTTTTATGATAATTTCTGGTGATTTTTGATGAAAATCACTGATTATTCTCACTTGCGCAGTGCCCATCTTAATATAGGCAAGATTTCAACTTGGGGGTGAGGGATTTCCAAGAGTTCAGTTCGCGTCGGAGTCCTGATGCCTACCCTACTTCGTAGGTCCTGTGACGTTAGTCACACTGCCATGTTAGTTGAATGCAAGTTCTTATTCAGAAAACAAATCTGTGAGGCCCGACGCCGACCAAGAACTTCATTCTGCACCATGTTCACCACAGTCACCAACTACAATCACAATGATTTGTACAGAGGGCAAGCCTCTGAGACGAAACGTCCAGCAGTAGATTGTCACCATATACAGATTACTATTGAACGAGGCATATAAAGGTGGTGGAAAAAGAATCCGGCGTACTGGCAAGAATTCATACAAGAAAACTTATTGATGCAGATGCAACAATGCCGGCGGAAACGTTTGTAGCTTATAATCTGCTTATTACAAGTCGATTACGTGTGCAACTGGGGAATAGAGGTTACGATGCACCATTATGGTTAAAAAAACGTCGATTTGTTTGTTTTCATTAAAGGATTGACTAATGTAGTTCGCGCAAGGACCCATCTGGAAAGTGTGGGGTTAGCCGGAAGTTAAGTGCTTACTGGCAAAATGTGCACATGAACCGCATGTCGAAGTATGACTTCAAAAGTAATGTTGTCTGGTTGACGTATTACGTCACTTCACATAGCCTGATGTAAGAGTTCGCGCTGTGGTATATTATGGGACCCATCATCAAGCCACTATTTCTTTATTGATGTGTGTCATTGTAAATTAAGCCTAGATCGACTTTCTCTACACATCAATCCGATCCGCGTGTTTTACTGTTTCGAGTTTTTAGTAACTCGCAGTTCAATCTCACACACTTGGCTGCAGACGAACAGGTGAATAACTTGATCATGTATGGTCATCGATTTGGTCTCTCAGCCATAAAAATAGTACTAAAGGACATTTATTCGATGAATTCATTATAACAGAATTAATATTAATGTGTTAACCACGAACGGGTGGTACAATCCTGTCGTTTTACGATTATGAAACTAGTTAGATCACTCCACGGCACGTCTGCGAAGTATGGCTCTAGAAAACACCTGTTACTCGTCCAATATCAAGATAGTCGCTCCCGTGTTAACTGAATTCAGATATCCGGCGGCCCTGCGCTGCCGGAAATGACCCACGCGGGCCTGTATTCTGACTGTATATCCAAACATCACAAGAACCAAAAATGATCTCAGCATTGGTTTGTATCTCTGTCACGTTTTTATTGTAGCGGTTCATGTAGACACCTTGAATAACATGCCCACACGGCCCCTAGCTCCTGTTTGAACGTTATTATATAGAAATGTTCAAGGGCAATGTTAACCTACCCCTCTCCCCTCCCGGGCGGGCACTCTCTAGATACTCGCTTTTCTTTCAATAAAGTCCTGACATTCTTTTGACAAGTCTCTCTAATGAACTTGGCATAGAGATCCATATGACATCCATATCCATATGGTATATTGCAGCATGTTTAAAAGTTCTAGATTAATCCGTTAAGTATATTGTGCGGAAAAGAACTTTCACATAAATTGACCCTAAGTGGTACCACCTAAAACTAAGGTGTCCACATACTATACATAAACATGTACAACATGGAGTCCTACACTTATTCGATGGTCTTGTCCTATACGATCCCCAGTCAATTCTCACAATTTCTTTTGTCATGGTATTGTAATCTATTATTAGACAGGATGCTTCTGGAATATATGACGGAAGCTTGTTTATGTGGGTTATTCACCTCGATCTTTCTAGAAGATTATCTAGGCCAGATGATGTAATGCATGTTCGAGAGGCTTCTTGATTTGGTAGAATGTACTGGAATGCCACATAGAGTATAAATAGCCAGACAGTAAGTGGTTCTGGGGAAAATTCAAACGGCTTTTCTGTGGGTGCATTATACTGTCTTACCTCTGTCTGAAATTTACGGACTGCTGGATTGTATAGTCCTGTGAATCGACTTTTGGCGCTGTGTTATCTACGTAATTGAACTGACGAAAACTGGACAACAGCTGAGCGGTGGTGGACTATCGAAATACAGAAACGCGATTTCTGCGCGTCGGCACGGACTGTATAGAGATTTGCATGTCAACACGAACTGTGAAGGATACACCCGTATAGCACTGAACAGTAAGACTATATTTGACATTTATTTGCTGTATTGACCTTACTTATTTTGTACATGATTTTAGTATTGTAAATAAATATTTGATTGTTAATCCTTGACTCCACAAAAGTTTTCTGTTGCGTTTTTCTATTATCGTTTATGACGAAATTGGGGGCCTGCCCGCGAGCATTGTTTACATTACAGCTTGCCAGCTGATCTGTTTTTGCAACATAGTTCTAAATTGATACATTGTCTGAATTTGTGAAGTCAAGGAGTAGTGTATTATCAGCATGTCATTTGACCCAGCACAGTTTGCTTCAACGCCTAGTCAGGAGCTATTTAACGAACTACGCAAAGAGGATTTGTTCGCGCTGTGTAAATTCCTACAAATTAACGTTAAAACATCTTTGAGAAAGCAAGAAATTAAGAAACTCATTATTAAACATTTTGTTAGCAAACAACTTTGGGATGAAAGTGATTTCGATTTAACTGAGGAAACAGCTGATGATTTGGAAATAAAGAAATTAGATTTGCAAAATCAGCTGGAATTAAAGAAATTAGAATTAGAAAAAGAGGAAAGACAGTTTCAGTTAGAGAGAGAAAAATTAGAGAAAGAATGAGAACTAGAGAGAGAAGAGAAAGAAAGGCGGTTTGAGTTAGAAATGAAACATTTGGAATTACAGTCGCGAACAAGTCCTCCTGCAGGTGCACCTGTACAATCACAATCAAAATTTGATGCAGCTCGTCAAATACGTCTCGTCCCACCATTTCAGGAAAAAGAAGTTGATAAATACTTTCTGCATTTTGAGAAAATTGCTGAAAATTTAAATTGGCCAAAAGAAAATTGGAGTTTATTTCTTCAAAGTGTTTTGCTCGGAAAGGCAAGGGACATTTACACTCAATTGACGGTAGAGCAAGCATCAAATTATGATATAGTGAAGGATTTAATCCCTAAAGGTTATGAATTAGTTCCTGAAGCCTATAGACAAAAGTTTCGTAGTTGTGAAAAAGAAAACTCTTAGACTCTTGTAGAATTTGCTCGTTCAAAAGAACAGTTATTTGATAGGTGGTGTACTTCGGTTAAAATTGACAACAACTTTGAAAACCTTAGACAGCTTATGCTGGTAGGGGAATTTTAAAGGTGTATCCATGGTGATATTAGAACATTTCTTGATGAAAAGAATGCCAACACTTTAGACGAAGCAGCCCGATTTGCTGATGAAAACGCTCTGACACACAAATTATCATTTGTCAATGCTGTAAAGCCAACTTCATTCCAGTCTAACAACTCAGGTAACAAACCCAGTTCTTTCTCAGGGCCTAAAACCTTTAACCCAAGTTACAAAGGTCAAAGGTCAAACGCAAAGTCTCAGTCACCCACTTTTAACGGCCATTTAATGGCTCATTGTTTTAAATTGAAAAGAAAACATCAAGATCAAGCCTTTCAAAAGCCCAGTGGTTTCCTCACTTCAAGATCTATACCCAAGCAGGTTAATGACGTTCATAAAGTATATGACGTTAAGATGGCCAAGGACACTGTTCTTATTAGTTCTATCAAGGATAAGGTTGACAGTTTTTCAAATCCTGTTATGGAGATTTTTTAACCATTTATCCGCAATGGTTTTGTGTCACTTTCAAGTAATGCTACTCCTGTGAAGATTTTGCGAGACACGGGTGCATCCCAGCCTCTTTTGTTGGCAGATATTTTGCCGTTTTCTGATTCTTCATCTGCAAGCAGTAATGTCCTGATTAAAGGGGTAGATTCTGTAAATTATACACCCGTTCCGCTCCATAGCGTTCATCTGTCTTCCGACTTGATTTCTGGGCCTGTAACGGTGGGTATTAAAGGTAGTTTACCATTTGAGGGTGTTCAATTACTTTTTGGCAATGATCTTGCGGAAGATAAGGTCGGGGTTTACCCGATTGTAACTGACAAGCCTTGTTTGGATCAGATTTATGATCCAGTTGAAGACGAAATTCAAAGTTTGTATCCTGCTTGTGCAGTTACTAGAGCCATGAGTAAATTGGCTGAGGAGTTTGAAAAGTCTCTCAAAGATGATGTCATGGATGACATTTGTTTGGCTGACACTTTCGTGTGTTTAAATGATGAGGCTGATAAGCCACATTTTGATAGCAAATTGGAATGTTCTAATGACAAAATTTCAAAATCACAGCTGGTTAATGAACAGCATAGTGACAAGGACATTTCCAAGTTGTTTGACAGGGCAGTAGGTGAGTGTGATGTAACTCAAGAGCCTGTGTGTTACTTTTGTAAGAATGGTGTTCTTATGCGCAAATGGCGACCGCCAGATGTGTCACCTGATGATGAGTGGGTAGTTAAGTATCAGATTGTGGTACCAAATTCATATCGTTCAGATATCCTCAGACTAGCCCATGAAACACCTCTTTCAGGCCATTTAGGTGTTAACAAAACATATTACAAAATTCTAAACCATTTCTATTGGCCAAATTTAAAGAAAGATGTTACGGAATTTTGTAGGTCATGCCACACATGCATGTCAAATGGTAGCAAAACCAAACCAAACCATACCAAACTCTCCTCTACAACAAATCCCTGCATTTGGGGAAGCCTTTAGTAGGGTGATATAGATTGTGTTGGTCCATTACCAAAAACAAGGTCAGGCAATCAATACATGTTAACAATCATGTGTGCTTCAACCAGGTTCCCTGAGGATATTCCTTTACGGAATATTAAGGCAAAAACTACTGTTAAGGCCTTAGTTAAGTTTTTCAAACTTGTCGGCCTACCCCAGTCTGTTCAGTCTGATCAGGGATCTAATTTCATGTCAGGAATCTTTCAACAAGTCATGCATGAATTGGGAATAAAACAGTACAAATCATCTGCATATCACCCAGAAAGCCAAGGCGCATTAGAAAGATTTCACCAGACATTAAAGAACATGATTAGGACTTATTGTTTTGACACTGGGAGAGACTGGGATGAAGGCATACCTTTGTTATTGTTTGCTGTTAGAGAGTCTGTTCAAGAGTCTTTAGGCTTCAGTCCATTTGAATTAGTCTTTGGTCATACAGTTAGAAGACCACTTAAACTACTAAAGGAAAAGTTCCTAGACAGTGATCTTGACTCATGTAGTCTCTTACAATATGTGTCGGACTTTCGCACCAGGTTGACTAAAGCACGTGATTTGGCCATGTCAAATTTAAAGTCAGCTCAAAAATGTATGAAAATAACCTATGATAAACATGTCCTTAAACGAAGTTTCAAACCTGGTGAGAGGGTATTGGCTTTTCTGCCTATTCCTGGTAATCCACTTAAGGCTAGATATTATGGTCCTTATGTCATTAAAAAGAAATTAAGTGACCTTAAACCTACCTAGCCTGGGGGGCCATTATGGCCCCCCTACCAAACTGTCTGCGCTATATCCGGAACGACCAAAAATGGAGAGCTGAAACTCCGTGACCATATTGGGGTCATTTTGAGCCTATTTGCATAACCCCCCGAGCAGAGGATCATGGGTAAATCCAAGATGGCAACCACATGGGGTAGCAGAAAAGTGATGTTTTTGTCATATTTCTTCAAAATTTCTGCTTTTCCGCGATGAAAAGTGGGAAAAAACTATTTTATTTCACATCACATTAATATTTACTAATTTATCATGCAATTTTTGCGGAGAAATTTGAAAAAATAAAAAATTCGGAAAATCTGACCGAAAAATCGACCAAAAAATGTAGTTTTTGAAAGCGGCCATCTTGGATTTTTTCACATTTTCTGGTAGAGCTTGACCCAAGGGTGTAGTTAGTTCTGACCCTAATAATAATGAAACTTGTGAAGAGCCCATGACAGCGGCGAAATTACAGAACTCTGACATTCTACTTAATTTGAATTCCAAGTTATGTCATCTTGAACCAGCGCGTCAGGAAGAACTTCGAACTCTGCTCAGTCAATATGAACATTTGTTTCCCGATATCCCCACTCGGACTGATACAATTTAACATGACGTCAATGTCGGAGATTCTAATCCAGTGAAGCAGCACCCATATCGTTTGAACCCCATTAAACAAAACTACCTGAAAAAAAGAGATTCGGTATTTATTGGACAATGACTTCATTGAACCAAGTAATAGTAACTGGAGTTCACCTTGTATCTTCGTTCCAAAGCCAGATGGCAGTTACAGGATGTGTACTGACTACAGAAAGGTGAACACATTGACCAAGACAGACACATTCCCTATTCCACGCATTGACGATTGCATTGATAAAGTGGGAAGTGCCAAGTTCGTGTCAAAGATTGATCTTCTGAAAGGATTTTGGCAGGTTCCACTGACAGATCGTGCGAAGCAGATATCAGCATTCGTCACTCCGGAGGATCTGTTCCAATACAAAGTTATGTCATTTGGAATGAAAAATTCTCCAGCCACGTTCCAGCGTCTCATCAACCGTGTTACTTCTGGTTTGGAAGGATGTGAGACTTACATTGATGACGTCATTGTCTACAGCGATACATGGGAAGATCATCTACAGAGAATTCACCCACTGTTCAATCGGCTGAGTGACGCCAAGTTGACAGTCAACCTTCGAAAAAATGAATTTGGACATGCACGTGTGACATTCTTGGATCATGCTGTAGGTCAGGGTCAGATAAAACCTGTAGATGCTAAGGTTAGCGCTATCTCGCTATTTCCAAGACCAACATGTAAGAGACAACTGATGCGTTTCTTGGGTATGGCTGGCTACTACAGGAAATTTTGTCCAAATTTTTCAGATATTACTGAGCCTTTAACTCAACTCTTAAGAAAGAGGGTAACTTTTGTTTGGACCGATGAATGTGAATCAGCTTTTGAAAACCTGAAAGCCATACTCAAGAGCGCGCCAGTTCTTTCAGCACCAGATTTTGATTCATCTTTTAAACTGGCTGTAGATGCTAGTGATGCTGCTGCTGGTGCCGTTTTGTTACAAGAAGATATAGATGATGTAGATCACCCAATATGTTATTTTTCACGTAAATTTGACAAACATCAGAGAAATTATTCTACAATTGAGAAAGAAAGTTTGGCAATGATATTGGCTTTGCAACATTTTGATGTTTATGTTACTTTTTCATCGTTGCCAATTACTGTATTCAGTGATCACAATCCACTTGTTTTCATAAGTAAGATTGTTGAGATGGAGTTTGGTGTTACAAGAATACAATATTGAAATCAGACATATTAAGGGCAAGGACAATTTGATTGCCGATTGTTTGTCTCGCATATAATGTACATATGTTTGTGAACATTGTTGCTGTTGTAATATAGATTTTGTTTTGCAATAATGTTTTGAATTGTCAAGAAAGTTCCAAGTTTGAAACTTTCTTTTTTTTTAAGAGGGGGAGTGTCATGGTATTGTAATCTATTATTAGACAGGATGCTTCTAGAATATATGACGGAAGCTTGTTTATGTGGGTTAATCACCTCGATCTTTCTAGAAGACTATCTAGGCCAGATGATATAACGCATGTTCGAGAGGCTTCGTGATTTGGTAGAATATACTGGAATGTCACATAGAGTATAAATAGCAAGACAGTTAGTCATTCTGGGGAAAATTCAAACGGCTTTTTTGTGGGTGCATTATACTGTCTTACCTTTGTCTGAAATTACGGACTGCTGGATTGTATATTCCTGTGAATCGACTCTTGGCGCTGTGTTATCTACGTAATTGAACTGACGAAAACTGGACAACAGCTGAGCGGTGTTGGACTATCGAAATACAGAAACGCGATTTCTGCGCGTCGGCAGGGACCTTATAGAGATTTGCATGTCAACATGAACTGTGAAGGATACACCCGTATAGCATCGAGCAGTAAGACTATATTTGACATTTATTTGCTGTATTGACCTTACTTAATTTGTATATGAGTTTAGTATTGTAAATAAATATTTGATTGTTAATCCTTGACTCCACAAAAGTTTTCTGTTGCGGTTTCTATTATCGTTTATGGCGTAACACTTTTCTCCTGGAGCTTTCGATAGACAAGACAAGATGATGCTCTATACATAAAATCCTAATCAACAACCATTATTATAGCCGCCGCTACATTAGTAGGGCGACTAGATAGGAACTGACTAGGCCTGTGGGCGCCACCATTTTGAATTTTGCAACAACCACAACAGCCATTTTTGTATTTTAGTATATGCGAAAGAAAGAAAAATAGGTCACACCCAGGGCTGAAACTTGGTAATAAATGGAAAATCTCGATTATCAGTGCTTTGGGCAAAGTAGGGTAAATGTAAATGCATTTTTGCAAAGCCTAAAATTGACGATATTTTTTTTGCTTATAAAGTGAAGAATAACAGGGTGTTCATATTTAGCGTCTATTTTTTAGTGACTGTGGGTTCTCGATAAATCAGCTGTAAACTGCTGACAAAGCTGAAAAAGCTACCTTTTGGGGTACTTCAAAAAATGAATGTGTGTAAACTGAATATGTATGAAACTCCATTTCATACAGCTTTTCATTTAATCAACATGGACAGGCCTTTCACTGACTTTCCGCTGGTCCATGTGTGAAAGTTTGTCAGTTACTTGCCGAAGGGCGGTGGTTCTCTCCGGGTACTCCGGCTTTCTCCACCAACCAAACTGACTGTCACCATATGAGTGAAACAAACTTGAGTGTGACATTAAGCCAAATTCCCTCCCTCCTCACTGACTTTCCTTCTCTTTGCCAGCTGCAATCTGTGAATTTTAACGGAATAATAAACCGTGCCGATAAGTTACATCGTAGCATGACTGTACGGTTATTGGACACGTCTTGCGAATATGCGTCTGCGGGTTGGCCAAGCCATCACGTATGTCCAAATAAACACTATAAGAAAGACTACATGTTGAGTAATAAATCTTCATCAAAGAAGAATGATAAAAAAGAAGAAAAAAATGGCAATGCGCCCAGTTATTGGATACTTTGTCTCTTGCCACATAAGCCACAATTCCATCGTTCCGTCATTCCGTCATTCCGTTACACATTTCTTGTCCAATAACCAATAATTCGAGAACTAATTAACCGATCGACTTCAAATTTGGAGAGTAACTTGACATAGGTGGAAGGACGGTTGGGATTGCTTTTCAGGTACCTGTGTAATCCAAGATGGCCGCCATCAGCCAGCTTGCATTGACAGCAGTTGGATCTTTACAATTTTATTTTCTGACAAATAACTCAACTATTGAACCGATCGACTTCAAACTTGGAGAGTATCTTGACATCGGTGAGAGGACGGTTGGGATTGCTTTTCAGTTACCTGTGTAATCCAAGATGGCCGCCACCAGACATCTTGCATTTTCAGCAGTTGGATCTTTACCCATTTCTGGTCCGACTAATAACTTGAGAACTATTGAACCGATCGACTTTAAACTTGGAGAGTGCCTTGGCATTGGTGAGAGTGCTGCGGGGACTGCTTTTCAGTTACCTGTATAATCCAAGATGACCGCCAGCAATCTTGGATTTTCAGCAGTTGGATCTTGTCCGGACGATAACTCGAGAACGATCGAACCGATCGACATCAACCTTGGAGAGTGGCTTAACATCGGTGAGAGGACAGTTGGGATTCCTTTTTTAGTTACCTGCATAATCCACAATTGCCATCGTCAGGCATTTATAAATTTCTTGTCCGAGCAGTAATCGCCCTCCAGCTTATGGCAGCATGGTTTACCATACCATGTTTGTCTGGCACAGGAGGTAGATTAAAGTACCAAACAGATTGGGCTCTCTGAGGATCCATTGTGATCAGTGTCTGTAGAGCCTAATTTTCAAAATTCAAAATTCATTTTTTTTTGTAGTTTTTGTTGGGGTTGGGGTTATGTTGGGGTATGTTTGTTTGGGTCATCGTCGCCGTGTGACCAATAAGGTTTGGTGCGACGCTAAAATTCAAACAACCAACCAACCAACCGACCAGTAATCGATCGACTTCAAACTTGAAGAGTGCCTTGACATCGGTGAGAGGACAGTTGGGATTGCTTTTCAGTTACCTGTGTAATCCATATTGGATATTCAGCGGTTGGAACTTGTCCGGACAATAACTCTAGAACACTTGAAACGATCGATGTGAGATGTATGGCTACTGACGTGGAAGATGCTTGGTACATTGCAGATGTGCGGTAAGTGTTTCAATGATTTTTCACGGAGTTTTCTCTCTTCATTCCGTCTAGAATTTCTTGTCCAGTCCGTATCCCGGTTACTGTTTGATGGACAAGTTTGAAACTTTTATCTAATGTACATCAACTTCCACATTTCCTGCAGTAACTTATCACTTACCAACTCTGGATACCATATGTTATGTCTTCATACTCATTACATGAGGCGGTTAGCTCGAACACACTGAGCTCTGATTCTTTAACCAAATTGAATTCCAAGTCGATTCGAGAGTACGTATCTCAGTCACGCTTTGATTGTGGATGTTCATATGAACACCATGTAGATGTAAGTCACATGATATTCAAAATATCCCTAGACCCGGGTTAAGCGAAATTAGACAGAAGCATAACGCCGGCGGGGGAGAGAAGCGGACATCCCTCGGTAACCAAACTGTTCACTCTAAATCAGGCCTGTTATTAATAAACTATCACTGACCACAATGGATGCTCAGAGAAACTACAAATATCATCTAACTTGAAAGCATCTGACTGGTCAATTCAAACTTTCAAAAAAAGAAATCCTTCATTCTAATTGGCTTGTAAGAAAAAATTACAAGAACATTCAGCCAATCATATAGTGTTTCTCATGCAAAGGACCATTCGCGAACATGTCACTGATGAAGGTACGAGCATACATCTCTACGGCGGTAAAAAATAAATAATACATTTTGGGAAAACAGTGTGACAAGATAAAATGATAATGTTTAAACATAATTTTGCATGCATATTGTATAATTGTGTGTTATCAGTTTCAACATTTAAACCAATTCATGAACCCATGCATCTGACCAAATTAAGGAGCCAAACAACACCAATTCTTGGGCTTGGCAACTGCTTGACATTTCCCATTATCAGAGCACAAACCATCAATTCTTCCTCGATTTTAAGTGATGCTTTTCCCATTCAGAATCATACGTCATGGCATTATAAAGGCAATATTAGCTGATATAAGGATACAGCTTTCTTGAAATAATTATTCTACTTTCCATTTTCAGTCTGATAGAAAAAAACAGCATTATACATTAGACCTACAATTCGTACCTTCCTATACAAGGTACCGAGTTCACAACTATCAAAAGACTCGACCTCAGTGTAGTCATTTATATGTATATGATCACCTCACAACAGCGACAATGGAAGAAATGGGGACAATGGATAGGTAGTCTGACTAATTTCTCTATCATGATTGTAAATGAGTATGGCGCATTTCGAAGAGAATGTAATTATTTTTTTTTCAACCTAGAACACCTGTACTGGTTAAAGCTGAAGACGAATTTACATGTGGATCATTTTTAGGAGCATGACAATAATTTCTTGTTGGATTGGGCCTTAAGCTTTTATCATTTTGTTTGAGCCAATATCGCGGAGGTGGTGTAGATGAGTGGCTATTTCCACACGAAAACTACGTGGCAGAGGGATTGGACGTGATTTAATTCATCTTGCGTTCAGATGTATAGTGCTCGCACACGAAAAAAAATATTTTAATTAATTAGGCTTTCAAAAACGTCTCTGGAGATCCTTCGGAAGTTTCTTATATGGGAATACAAACACTCCAGGACAATTCACGATGTGGATGTCCCTGGGTGCAGACAACTTGTGACATAATACGAAAGACACACATTCTGGTGCGGTGTGATAATTTAATAAAACTTTCCCCATTAATACTTGTTTGAGTTTGTGGCGGAACATAAATTGAAATTCGCATTAAAAATTGTGTTAGCAATGAAACCTCCTATATTTACCAAAGGATAAACTGTGAAATGATTCAATTTTATACAAAACCAAACACTCTGCGCCGTAATGCAATTGTGCCTACTGCTTTCTTGAATAAACATACTTCTCCACTCCCTCGAAGAAAATACTTGTCAATGAAGGGCTTTGTGAAACGAGTGTTGTTGTTGTTGTTGTTGTTGTTGTTGTTACAACGTATTTTGATGTAGGCATGACGATAATGAAATTGCATGCATGTTCAGCACAATTAGTTCCTATACAATAAAGTAAAAACGTTACCTTTAGACTGTGTCGCTTTCGATCAATATAAATCAAACACAATATGAAAGGAGCTCCTACAAAATACAGAACACCAAAGGTTACCGTAGAAATGTTGACATAGGCGATTAATATTAAACCATACAGTTGACACTGAATTTTAAACAATTTCCCAAATTCGTCTGTACGTACCAGTAAACAAGGATAAATTTGAAAATTTGTTTAAAATTCATTGTCAAAAAGTGTGGTTAAAATTATTCGTCGGTGCCAATACTTTTCTGTGTTTGTAGGAGCTTATTCCATATTGTGTAATTGAAATTCAGATTGACCGAAAATGACACAACCTATTGGTAAGGTTTTCCCTGTATTGTTGTGTTCCATGCTTGCACTCTCATTTAACTTTTACACAAATTTTGGAACTAAATGTGCTGCACATACAGTGTCATTTTCTTCAGGCATACCAACTATAGTGAAATTGTGCACTTTTGGTTACAAGCAAGATTTGTCACATAAATAATTGGGATGGTGCTCTCTCATTTAAGATCGGCACACAACCTCTCTGGACATCATTCTCGCAGGTCAGGGTCTTGATCCATTAGGCTAGGATGTCCCGCTCTATTCGGCATCTAGAACTCCTTCAAATTTTCATTAAATTACGTCGATGCTCATTTCCGCGAATGAGATAATTATATGCATCAGCAGATATTGAGTAAAAAAAATCTTTTCGACCTCATACTCTCAAATCCGAGTTTTGCCTTTTTGACACTTCGAAGACATTCAGATTAACGTACCTCAACCAGTTCCATGGACAGGATATTGTCATAAAAGAAGAAACTAACCAGAAAAAGTTATATATTTTACATCGTCCTCTCAATCCAGGGCTTGGATCCACAGGCATCTGATAAGGGTCAGTAATGGATGGGCTGTCATCAGTCACCAATTCATCTTTGTAATGATTAAAATGATATGTATGTGTAGTGTACTCGCCCTTCTCATGCTGTTATATATAGGCCTACCCCATATACTAATAGTAACATAGAGTCAGTATGGATGGATGATCTCTGGCCCACAGTTAGTTATTCATTGATAAATGAATCACAATTGACCTTTGTGTCGGTGTAGTAACAAGTAAAACTTTATATACTCACTATTGTCATAATGTTATATATACCCCATTCTTCTAACACGGAGTGAAGGTAAATCACTCGCCATCTTTTTTGAAATTCTCTTAACAACGTTTTCCGAAACGTAACAAGTACGAGTCGTTTGATTGGTCAATCCACTGGTTGCTACGGTCATCACAAATTCCATGAAATGCGGAAATCTTGACTTCTACAGAGACAGCGATATTGGCCTATCAAATGCCGTGTATCTCCTCATGTTCGGTTAACGTTGTTAAGAAAATTGTTTCAACCATATTTGTCGAGTTACATGAAATACATCTTTTTGTTGCAGTAAATAATTAAAATCAATGCAGCAGGTATGTTCAACAAACATCATTTATTGGATAAAAGGCATATGCAAAGTATGAACTGTGACTTTTCCCTTGGAAATTTCTATCTAAATTCGGATTGTAATGGACAGTGCGGTACCTTGTCTGCGACCTTAGTTGGTGAGGTCCATATATATAGATAACTACCACGGATAATTAGGATATTACTGAGATACCCATCTTATACTGACCCTTATCAAATGCCTGTGCTTGGATCCATTAGATACCTACTGTCTTTATTTTTAGCCATTTTCATTAACCCTACCAAACTTTCTGCTCTATCTCCGGAACGACAAAAAATCGAGAGACAAAACTCCGTGACTTTATAGTTTGTCATATTGGGGTCATTTTGAGCCTATTTGCATAACCCCCTCAGGAGAGGATCATGGGTAAATTCAAGATGGCGACCACGTGGAGTGCCAGAAAAGTGATGTTTTCGTCATATTTATTCAAAATTTCTGCTTTTCTGCGTTGAAAAGTTGACAAAAACTATTTTATTTCACATCACCTTAATATTTACTAATTTATCATGCAGTTTTTGCGGAGGAATTACATAAATGAAAAATTTGACCGAAAAATCGACCAAAAATGTCGTTTTTGAAAATGACGTCATCGGAGCGACCATCTTGGACTTTTACGCATTTTCAGGTAGAGCTTGACCCAAGGGTATAGTGTGTGGTAAGTTTCAGGCTCCTAGATCAAGGGGTAAGAAAAATAATTAGAATAATAATTCGCCTCCCCCCCCCCAGGCCTGGACAGGTCCCAAAAAGCCCAGGCGAGATAGGGTTAATGAAATGATAATGGCTAGAAAAATGATCAATTTGACCTCATTCTCTCAAGCCAGGACCTTGTTCCACTAACTAAGGCTTTTTTTGCACTTGCCATCAGACAGACTTGAACTTAATATAAAAATATTCGTGGATGAATAAAGAGCGATATTCACAGATATTGATCAGAAATGGTTTTTATTTGCAGAAATTAATTGAATTAAGATTTACTGACTCATACAAATCGTACAATTTTGTAGGCGATACAGGTAGTGAAAAGTGTTCACATATGATTAATGTCAATAAGAACTGCATGTTGGAAATTTTTAACTCAAATGATACCCTACTTCTCTGAGAGATTACTCATTCGGCAGATTACTCATTCGCCTCTTTCCATCAGGAAATTCCCCGGAGAAATTCTGGCTCATTTTGACGGTATATTTCTGACTATTAGCAAATGTATAGTGTCGAACTCATTTCCTGTTAATATGGTCACAGATAGGGTGTGTTTAACTTCAGATAGGTTTATCTGAAGGTTTTAGGCTGCAACTTGGCAGGAGTTTATTAATTTTGATTTTGATTTTGATTTTGATTTTAATTTTAATTTTATTTTTTTTTGTATTTATATATATAATTTTTTTTTAACCTGTGGTTCTCCAAGCGCATTGTTACCATGCAAATTTCTCCGTTCACAAAACTGGGTCCAGCAGGAACTTGAATCCCGCTATGTTTTTAATAGTTACATGCAAAAGGATGCGTTTTGGTGGATTTTGATAGTAATCGATATTTAGTATCAATCGGTATTTCAAACGTATGTGTATATTCAATATGTTCACATTATTTCCCGATGAAGTGTTAATCATTTCAATGGCACCTGGACTGGTCACATCATTCCAATGGTGCGGAATTAATATCATTTCATCAGTCTCCCCAACGTTCCATTAATAGACACCTCATTCCAAACAGTGTAACATACATACATAATTTATATCATTTACCCAACTCCCAGATGCTCATATTTCTAAATTTCTGAAATGAGTCACCTTTATTTTCTGTGACAGTGGTGGCAATATGGCAGTGATGGGATCTTAACTTCCGTTTGGATGACATTTCTAATGGGCTTCATGGAAGCTCCCGAGATGTCCGAGCTCACATTTTATGAGATCGAAGCTCACTGTCAGAAGAATATAGTCGCTCTGACCATACACTATATGTTACATACGTGACCGTTCTGACCTGTCGCTCTGGCCACATTTGTCATGGTTAAGATGCATGGCCAGTGACGTCTGTATCATGAAATACCTGGTCAACGCGACCATATCGTTCTGACAGTACTCTGGCTTGAGAGAATGAATTAAAATATGAAATCTTTCTCATGGTATCAGCGGATATATCCCGGTAGCACATTGTTCCATCTGTGTCACTCATTGTCGGGACAATGTCGACCGGAAGGGGCTCTGAATACCATGAATAAAAAAACAGATCCTAGAAACCGAGGTCCTGGCTTGCGAGTATCAAGGCAAATATATAGCTTCTCTAGTTCTAGTTTTCAGCATCTGCTGATATATAGATAAATTATCTCTGCCTGAAACTGATCGTCAATGTAACGTCCATTTGAAAATGTTCGAAGTGTCAAAAGGCATACATTCAAGCGGAAAAGTGCCCTGACATGAGAGAATGAGGTCAAATGAAATATTTGTTCTGCTAAGTTTGTCGATACATTCGGGACAACAATAATCAAAGCATTGTCGCTCAGAAAGTTTTTATGAAGCCAAAAACGGCAGGGCATACTCATTCCGGAGGATAACAGCCCTAGCTTGCGAGAATGAGGCAAGAGAGGTTGTGTCGCGAAAGATCACCTTTCATAATAGCTGTGTGCAAAAATCCGATCCATTTTTCTATCTCAACCGATATTTACTGACATTCTGAAGTATGTTTTGTGTGAGGCCAGAAACCTGTTTGACTTCTTGGCTTAATCCAATAGAGGGATTAAGATACCGGTATGTCAGTCCCGAACTACATTATTCTACATTCTAAATGTCTACGTTTATTTTCAATAAATTATGAAAATTATTGAATATAATAACAATAATTTTTTTTCTATTTTTTTCTCTCTCTCTTATCTTTGATTCATATAGTCATTCCCATATATACAACCGAACATGAGCCGAACAAAATCCGAGTTACCTGCACAACAGTGTTTAATTTTCTACCATACCTTGATCTCTCTGACATAAAATTATCACTCATCGCGTCGACAGCAGGTTAAACTGGTAAATGGAATATCAATATTTACTGCGAAAATCTCGATATTAGAGAGAAAAATATTTTTCTATCGCCTTCAATATTTCTTCAGTTCCAATCTTTGATTTGGCTGTAGTAAAGACCACTGCACAGTATGCCATTTCATTTAACACACAATCGATTCAATTAACTGCGGAATTCCCTTTCACAGTTGGTGGTTAGACCACGTAACCAACACGGACATGATATCGTTACAGATTACGTAATTACCGATTAATTAGGAGGCGTAGACCGTAAGGTTTGCAGGATTCATTAGCGGGATATCAAGAAAGATTATCCGATCTTGTTCGGTTCGGAAGAATAAAGAAGAATCAATTAGCTCGTCTACGTTGGTAACGTGAAATGCTAACAGAGATAAAATCCACCTGTGCATGCTAAGATCAAACGAGAGCGAAAACACGAACAGATCTTGCGTACCGGTGCAAACGCGGAAAGAGTCCGACAGAGCACATTGTGCGTAATTAAAACCTATTTTACATTTTTGCAGCTCCATTTGTATCCACTTAAACTGCTAAATACATCTCAGATGGTGAACTGAAGCATCTGTAAAATGGGACACACTCTGTCCAATCAAATACTGTGATTGTCACTTCTTGTTTGTCGAATTTGTCCCAAGTAACCAATCAACTGACAGAACTAGCACTTCCGATTGATCACGATTGACGTAAGAATCCGCATCCGGGTAGTCTGTACCTTAGAAAGTAGTTCCCGATACACGTGGTACCAGGATGGGGAATTCATTAGACTCAGGCTATTTAACAAATGCAACCATTAATTCGTGTATTTCCCTGTTCTCCCACGCATCATTTATTACACGAGGAACAGAAGTTCTTTCATGCATGGGTCTGGTAGGAATGGACAGAACATGACTGAGATACAATTTTCTCTGACTTGGAAATTCATTTGGTTAAAGGAATACTGGATGTATATTCATTTTATGTCTGCTTAGATTTAGACTGGTTGCCTCCCTTATATCCATACAGTAGGCGTGTATCGGTCAGCCATTTGCGTACCCTTCGTCATCCATAAGATGGCTTGCAGGCTTTTCATACTACTTCTGATACATATATTGTCTGAGCTTACAAAAGATTCTGATATGAATAACTTCCGTATCATCCAAGAGGTGTTGTAGATCTGTAATTTTGAACAATATAGGACAGCACATGAATCGAAATACTTTGGGGTTACGTCGGTAGAGTTTAGCTGATTGGCTGACGACATCACGTGGTGTTGATTTTGAGGATTTCCTCATGTAGTAGAAGAAAGTAGGCTGAAAAAGGATACACACGATCCCAGGGTCAGTCTTACGGCGTATAGATGACCAAGATGGTTACAGGTTGTCGGTCAGCATCTCATTTCGCTGCCGATACGGAGTAAATTCGAATTCCAGTATCCTGATTGATTACCACGGTTGAGGTCGCCTTTTCTTGGACCATGACCGCTAATTCTCCTGGTCTGCGGATGTTTATTCGGACCTGATCAATTCCGCATTGCGAAGAATGAGTTTGATCCGGATAGAAATTTGAGTCGAAGATGCCGGCCGATATAGTATATGGATGGATATACATGGGAAGGAGTCTAGCTTGGATCTTTTGTTAACGTCTTTCGATTACAAACTCAAAATTATAAAGTTATGGACAACAATTACGGGTGCTTGCTACCTAATGCTGGACCTGCCGCTTGTATTGAAATGAACACTGATGATACACGGGGAACAAACGAAATTCAGATGTTTAGAAATAATTTATCCATTGGCATAAAAGAATCAAGTGTACATGCTACGTACAAAATACAGTTTCAGAGAAACGCGGGCGTTATTCAAACAATGTGGGGGAAATAGGGTATTCGAAAAAAGGTCGCTTGAAATTAACTTATCCATAAAACAGGGTCTCCATCATCAGATCTAAATAGTTTTACATTGTACCACATTCTCGTTAACGTTGATACAGCGTGCCGAAAGACATCTTTCTTGAAAATGCTTTTAAATACCATGGTCCAATAATAGATAGCACAGTAAATAGAATAGTAAAACTGAAAATACTTTATTTAGGAATCCGATGCACTCGCGTTGTGCTGAACTTGAACGAAACAGCTTCAAATTTAGATCCACATGTTTTATTTTCCCCATATTCTGTGGTCAAATGCGTATTTAGACGTACAGGCGCAGAGATTATATAAATATATATCACATTTTAAAAAAAATGGTTATACTCCTTTCAGCATCGGCAACATCAGATAAATATGGATCAATACAATAACCTCGCTCCTCCATGCAATACTACTTGAGCAAAGACATAAATCGATCGTTTCAACATTAAATACATTGGCAGAAAGGAAACCTGTACTTAAGCACATAAAACTGATTGATATATATTTTCAGTATCTGTTCGGTTATCTCTTGAATTATGAAATAAATTTACAGATTTCTGCGAAAAAATTGTTCTCCGCATGAATCGGATTTCGGTGGAATTGTGAAAGACAATAATACTTAATGGAGTCTGTTGTAGAATAAACGATCTACAGCTCTTCGAATAAACAGATGTAGCAGATAATTTGGGGCTACATGATATTAATTAGCGAATATTTTACATTGTGCCTTAACTTTTGACCTCAACGCAGAAAGCTGTAATTCATATCTTCCTTCCCTTCCAGACTTGTTCAACATTACATGGTATTTCATCAGTTCGTTTGTCAGATTGGCCCTACATGTACAGCCTTTCTGTATTAAAACAAACACAGTGAGACACCAGGCAGTGCGAGTGCAGTATCAAATGAAGTCCAAATCTTACACCGGAAATAGAATGTCAGGCAATTGGACGTGTATCACAGTCGACATTCGCCAGCCAATCACATTTGTTCTTGATCGTGGAGTAGCCACTTCCGGAAGGACATTTGATGCGGGCCACGATCCTCCCATGGTTGCATTTGTAGAATCTCAAGCAGTGAGTTTCGTCCGCCACGTCACCATTCTTCTTACCCTCGCAGGGCTGGTCTATTATCGGACTGGCTGTGGCTATAAAGAGAAGAGAAAACATATGGTCATGGCGAAATCTGATCACTGACATATCCACCCTCGCTAAACCAGAGTTTATATCTATAACCCTGGTACAGCTGGGGCGAGTTGGGTTCTTCGAAGATGTCATTGTAAATTAGGCCAAACGCAGCACAGAAGCAATAAGAGATTGCTTGGATGCATGTCCCCACCAACACATTTTTTAGTATAGACGTGACAGACCCAAAGTGTTTGGGTCACATTTAATTTTGACCCATACATTTTGGGTACCTCACGTCTATACCTAAAAATTCTGACAGTATATACTGGGAAGGTGGGGGCGGGGGCGTAAATACATGCCATGACATAATTTAGTTATCATTTGCGAGGTAAATATCAAACTTATTTGACAAGTAGTCAGGGAGCTACAGTACGGACAGGAATGTAGGTGTCCTCTATAGTATATATTGATATCGACGGGCTATAATCTACTAAGACAATCTCAACATTGAAGATATTTTCATTGTCATTTAGAAAGTGATCGTATAATAATATTTTTGGATTACACTGTCTCAGTATAGCACAGATTCTAGTGATGAAAATTGGTCCAGTCCCATGCAAGATTCGAACCGGCAACCACCAGAGCAAGACACCCAACCGCCAGCACAATTTCAACCTTTCTCGCCAATTAATAAAGGAGATACAGCTCAGACAAGAATGATATTGACACATATTGATGTCGATGATAAAGGGTCATAACTCTGTCGAAAACCATCGAAATGGGCAACAAATTAAATCTCACAGGACACATCTGGAGGATAGTATCTTCCATGGACGTGTCCCAGTTTTCCATCAAGTAGTAACTGAGCAAGGCCCGAACAAGCATATACTGATGTTGACGAAAAGGGGCCATAACTCTGGGGAAAAATCATCGAAGCGGGTGAAAAACCCGACAGAGCATATCTGCAAGGTAATATCTTCCACGTTGGTGTCGAAATCATCCATCAAATAGTAGCTGAAAGTGGCACGGACTGGCATAGACTGTACGGTAATGAAAGACCGTTGCACTGTAGGACTGTCTGGCAACACAAGGTATTGAGAGTTATGTTCTAATTCGTCGGACTCAAACGAACACAAATTATTTATCATTTCAACAGACGCTCTCATAAATCTCAGTTTTTTATTCACCACAGAATAGCCGGAGCCGTGAAGCCCGACCTCGCGCAGTACATGCCGGTATACCATGAATGATGGGAAATAAGATTGAAATCAGAATTTTTTAAAAAACCCTTATGGAGTAACCTTCATCGACACCGGACGCCGCCCAGGAAAAAACAGAGATAAAATAGCGTGTAAAAACTCTGAAAACCTGTGTCCGTAGCAGTGCGCCAAGCATCTCCAGCCAAGGTGACGGAACTCCACCCCTCCGTGCATACAATCTACATGCATAAAGCAAGTTTTGGCATAAATCAGCCATGACAATTTAAACCACTTTGATGATGCCATCCAGGCCGGCGTCTGCAAAAGACGAAGAAGCAACTTTTTAAACAATAGACATGAGCATGTCTGCATCAAGCAGAATTAACCATGTACGCTATAACGAGCATCATTGAATCAATGGTTTTCATCGTTCTCGTGGAAATAGAACCTTTTCATTGAAACTCACTTTACAGAGCGACATAAGGAGATAAATATGTACACATTTCATATGAGATACATATTTTTAACGATATTCTCAATCATTGAATATTTCACTGTTTACTATATTCACAATCAGTTTTACTGACGAACACATTTTTAGTATAAATTGCTCATATTCACTCGTAATTAAGTGAATAAATGGTAAACCAGTACGCGCGGTCGGAGCTGGCTGGGCTTCGATGAAGATCCCATTCATACAAGTCTCTTTTATATGTTATCTCTCCACTACCTAACATCATTTGCATATTGCACATTAGCATGACATACCCAGTCATATTAGCCTATTCTTGCCTACACACGCATTAGCATATCAATTCGAGCTCCGTACCAATAATAAATATATATAGTTGCAGTGAGCTGAGCCAGGTGCCTCGCCTTCAGCGATTGGCCAATCGAATTGTGCCATTTTTAATTAAGACCCGCTTTCTCATTGGCTAACTTAAAAAAAAAATGACCACCCCCATCTTTATACACAAATACGTGACTATCTCAGCTGGAAGGTGACGTAGCACGGATTTGTCTTCACTCTCACAATCTTGCGGCTAATACGCAAATGTTCCTGTTGTTGCGTCACACAATCATTAGCCCTCCGTCAGATGGGTTCAATATTATAGGTTAGGACAAGCATATGTTGATGTTGACAATAAAAGCCAAGATTATAGGACTGTAAGTCAACAGAAGGTATTGACTGACAGTTACATTGAGCTGTGCCAGCTGCCTCGCCTCCAGCGATTGGTCAGTCGAGTTGCATCATTTTTATTTAAGACCCGCTTTCTCATTGGCTCACTTTAAAACAATTGACCATCCCCATCTTTATACACAAATACGTGACTTTCTCAGTTGGCATGTGACGTAGCACGGATTTGTCTTCACTCTCAAAATTGTGTGGCTAATACGCAAATGTTCTTGTTGTTGCAACTCTGGGGAATTCATCAAAATGGGTAAAAAGCATGACAGTGCACACCTGGACATGACCGGACCATGATCGTTAATTCTCCCGGTGTGCAAATGTTTCTTCGGGCCTGAATGAGTTTGATCCGGATAGAAATTTTAACCGAAGATGCTCCTCGATAATAGCATACTGTATGGATGGATATACATGGGAAGGAACCAGTCTAGCTTGGATCTTATGTTAACGTCTTTCGATTACAAACTCGGGATTATAAAGTTATGGCCAACAATTGCGGGTGGTTGCTGCCTAATGCTGGACCTGCCGCTTGTATTGAAATGAACACTGATACAGGGGGGAACAAACGAAATTCAGGTGTTTAGAAATAATTTATTCATCGGCATAAAAGAATCAAGTGTACATGCTACACACAAAACACAGTTTCGAAGAAACGCGGGCGTTATTCAAACAATCAACGCAAACTCATCGCTTGATACATGTGGGGGAAATAGGGTATTCTAAAAAAGGTCGCTTGAAATTGATTTATCCATAAAACACGGTCTCCATCATCAGATCTAATTAGTTCTCTACATTGTAACACATTCTCGTTAACGTTGATACAGCGTGCAGAAAGACACCTTTCTTGAAAATGCTTTTAAATACCATGGTGCAATAATAGATGTAGTAAAACTGGAAATACTTTATTTAGGAATTCGATGCACTCGCGTTGTGCTGAATTTGAAGGAAACAACTCCAAATTTAGATCCACATGTTTTATTTTCCCCATATTCTGTGGTCAAATGCGTATTTAGACGTACAGCCGCAGATATTATATAAATATATATCACATTTAAAAAAATGGTTATACTCCTCTCAGCATCGGCAACATCAGATAAATATGGATCAATACAATACCTTCGCTCCTCCATGCAATAATACTAGAACAAAGATATAAATCGATCGTTTCAACATTAAATACATTGGCAGAAAAAAACCCTGTACTTTAGCACATAACACTGATTGATATATATTTTCAGTATCTGTTCCGTTATCTCTTGAATTATGAATTAAATTTACAGATTTTTGCGAAAAATTGCTTTCCGAATGAATCGGATTTCGGTGGAATTGCGAAAGACAATAATACTTAAATATTGTTGTACTGTATCGAAAAACACAAAATTTGGGACTCTGTGTGTCCGAATGGAGTCTGTTGTAGAATAAACGATCTACAGCTCTTTGAATAAACAGATTTAGCAGATAATTTGGAGTTACATGATATTAAATCGCGAATATTTTACATTGTGCCTTAACTTATGACCCCAACGCAGAAAGCTGTAATTCACATATCCCTTCCCTTCCAGACTTGTTCAACATTACATGGTATTTCATCAGTTTATTTGGCAGTAGAACCTACATGTGCAGCCTTTCTGTATACCAAAAACACAGTGAGACACCAGGCAGTGCGAGTGCAGTAACAAATGAAATCCAAATCTTACACCGGAAATAGAATGTCAGGCAATTGGACGTGTATCACAGTCGACATTCGCCAGCCAATCACACTTGTTCTTGATCGTGGAGTAGCCACTTCCGGAAGGACATTTGATGCGGGCCACGATCCTCCCATGGTTGCATTTGTAGAATCTTAAACAGTGAGTTTGGTCCGCCACGTCACCGTTCTTCTTACCCTCACAGGGTTGGTCTATTATCGGACTGGCTGTGGCTATGAAGAGAAGAGGAAACATATGGTCATGGCGAAATCTGATCACTGAAATATCCACCCTCGCTAAAACAGAAATTATATCTATAACCCTGGTACAGCTGGGGCGAGTTGTGTTCTTGGAAGATGTCATTGTAAATTAAGCTAAACGCAGCTCAGAAGCAATGAGAGATTGCTTGGATGCATGCACCCACCACCACTTTTTTAGTTTAGACGTGACAGACCCAAAGATTTTGGGTCACATTTCGATCCATACATTTTGGGTACCCCACGTCTATACCCAAAAATTCTGACAGTATATGCTGGGGAGGAGGGGGAGCGGAGGGGGGCGTAAATACATGCCATGACATAATTTAGTTATCATTTGCGAGGTAAATATCAAACTTATTTCACAGGTAGTCAGAGAGCTACAGTACGGGCAGGAATGTAGGTGTCCTCTATAGTATATATTGATATCGACGGGCTATAATCTACTAAGACAATCTCAACATTGAAGATATTTTCATTGTCATTCCGAAAGTGATCGTATAATAATATTTTTGGATTACACTGTCTCAGTATAGCACAGATTCTATTGAAGAGAATTGGTCGAGTGCTCTGTGGGATTCGAACCGGCAACCACCAGAGCAAGACACCCAACCGCCAGCACAATTTCAATCTTTCTCGCCAATTAATAAATGAGATACAGCTCAGACAAGAATGATATTGACACATATTGATGTCGATGATAAAGGAGCATAACTCCGTCGAAAACCATCGAAATGGGTAAAAAATTAAATCTCACAGGACACATCTGCAGGATAGTATCTTCCATGGACGTGTCCAAGTTGTCAAATAGTAACTGGCTAAGTCCCGAGCAAGCATATACTGAAGTTGAAGAAAAAGGACCATACCTCTGGGGAAAGCCTGACAGAGCATATCTGCAAGATAATATCTTCCATGTTATAGTGTCGAAGTCATCCATCAAATAGTAGCTGAAAATGGCACGGACTGGCATAGACTGTATGACTGTCTGTCAAATCAAGGTAATGAAAGACAGTTGCACTGTAGCACTGCCTGTCAACCCAAGGTATTGAGGTATAGTTGCAGTGAGCTGAGCCAGGTGCCTCTCCTTCAGCGATTGGCCAGTCGAATTGTGCCATTTTTAATTAAGACCCGCTTTCTCATTGGTTCACTTGAAAAAAATGGCCATTCCCATCTTTATACACAAATACGTGACTATCCCAGCTGGCTAATGACGTAGCACGGCCTCGTCTTCACGATCAAAATCTTAGGCTAATACGCAAATATTCCTGTTGTTGCGTCACACAATCATTAGCCCTCCGTCAGATGGGTTCAATATTATAGGTTAGGACAGGCATATTTTGATGTTGACAATAAAAGCAAAGATTGTAGGACTGTATGTCAACTGAAGGTATTGACTGACAGTTACATTGAGCTGTGCCAGCTGCCTCGCCTCCAGCGATTGGTCAATCGAGTTGCACCATTTTTAATTAAGACCCGCTTTCTCATTGGCTCAGTTTAATAAAAATATGGCCATCCCCATCTTCATACACAAATACGTGACTATCTCAGTTGGCATGTGACGTAGCAAGGATTTGTCTTCACTCTCAAAATCTTGCGGCTAATACGCAAATGTTCTTGTTGTTGCATCACACAATCATTATAATAACCCTCCGTCAGGTGGGTGCAACATTATAGGCTGGGACAAGCAGATATTGATTTTGACAATAAAGGGCCATAACTCTGGGGAAATCATCAAAATGGGTAAAAAGCATGACAATGCACACCTGGACATGACTGGACCATGATCGTTAATTCTCCTGGTCTGCGGATGTTTATTCGAACCTGAATGAGTTTGATCCGGATAGAAAGGATATGTGACGACAATACGGGAACTCCCTTGTGTGAGATGGTAATCAAACTGATTTTTTTTCAATCCAAAACCTGCCAAATCAGATTTTTCTAGAAGTTTACATACTGAAATATCAGCCTCGAATAAACTGAGATGCTCCGTCATACAAAAATGGAGATATGATAGATCAAAATGTGCTCCTCGGCCTGTTTTGGTATTTTTGAGGCATTTACAGTGAGGATTTTCTCTTATAGCAAAAATATGACACCGCAAACCAAAACAAATTTGTCACACAATATATTAGGAAGGTTGTTTATTGGAAAGAACCACAAATGGTTTTGGTTTGAGGTGTCATATTTTTGCTACAGGAGAAAACCCTTCATGAAAATGCCCAAAAATACCAAAATAACCCCGGGAGCACATTTTGATCAATCATATCTCCATTTTTATGCAACTGACCATCTCAGTTTTGTCGAAGGGGATATTTCAGTATGTAAACTTCAAGAAAAATCTTACATGGCAGGTTTTGAAGTGAAAAAAAAATCGGCTTTATCATCATCACACACAAAGGAGTTTTTCGTATGTAAACGTCACATATCCTTTGAACCGAAGATGCCGGCCGATAACGGCATAGTGTATGGATGGATATACATGGGAAGGAACCAGTCTAGCTTGGATCTTTTGTTAACGTCTTTCGATTACAAAGTCGGAATTATAAAGTTACGAACAACAATTACGGGTGCTTGCTACTTAATGCTGGACCTGACGCTTGTATTGAAATGGACACTGATACACGAAGCACAAACGAAATTCAGATCTTTAGAAATAATTTATTCATTGGCATAAAATAATCAGGTGTAGATGCTACACACAAAATACGGTTTCGAAGAAACGCAGGCGTTATTCAAACAATCAACGCAAACCCATTGCTTGATACATGTGGGGGAAATAGGGTATTCCAAAAAAGGTCGCTTGAAATTAACTTATCCATAAAACAGCGTCTCCATCATCACTTTCTAATTAGTTGTACGTTGTAACACATTCTCGTTGATACTGCGTGCAGAAAGACACCTTTCTTGAAAATGCTTTTAAATACCATGGTGCAATAATAGATGCAGTAAAACTGGAAATACTTTATTTAGGAATTCGATGCACTCGCGTTGTGCTGAATTTGAACGAAATTGTTTTAAATTTAGATCCACATGTTTTATTTTCCCCATATTCTGTGGTCAAATGCGTATTTAGACGTACAGCCGCAGAGATTATATAAATATATACCACATTTAAAACAATGGATATACTCCTTTCAGCATCGGCAACATCAAATAAATATGGATCAATACAATACCTTCGCTCCTCCATGCAATACTACTTGAGCAAAGACATAAATCGATCGTTTCAACATTAAATACATTGGCAGAAAGGAAACCTGTACTTAAGCACATAAAACTGATTGATATATATTTTCAGTATCTGTTCGGTTATCTCTTGAATTATGAAATAAATTTACAGATTTCTGCGAAAAAATTGTTCTCCGCATGAATCGGATTTCGGTGGAATTGTGAAAGACAATAATACTTAATGGGGTCTGTTGTAGAATAAACGATCTACAGCTCTTTGAATAAACAGATGTAGCAGATAATTTGGGGCTACATGATATTAATTAACGAATATTTTACATTGTGCCTTAACTTTTGACCCCAACGCAGAAAGCTGTAATTCACATATCCCTTCCCTTCGAGACTTGTTCAACCTTACATGGTATTTCATCAGTTCGTTTGTCAGATTGGGCCTACATGTACAGCCTTTCTGTATTAAAAAAAACACAGTGAGACACCAGGCAGTGCGAGTGCAGTATCAAATGAAGTCCAAATCTTACACCGGAAATAGAATGTCAGGCAATTGGACGTGTATCACAGTCGACATTCGCCAGCCAATCACATTTGTTCTTGATCGTGGAGTAGCCACTTCCGGAAGGACATTTGATGCGGGCCACGATCCTCCCATGGTTGCATTTGTAGAATCTCATGCAGTGAGTTTCGTCCGCCACGTCACCATTCTTCTTACCCTCGCAGGGCTGGTCTATTATCGGACTGGCTGTGGCTATGAAGAGAAGAGGAAACATATGGTCATGGCGAAATCTGATCACTGACATATCCACCCTCGCTAAACCAGAGTTTATATCTATAACCCTGGTACAGCTGGGGCGAGTTGGGTTCTTCGAAGATGTCATTGTAAATTAGGCCAAACGCAGCACAGAAGCAATAAGAGATTGCTTGGATGCATGCCCCCACCAACACATTTTTAGTATAGACGTGACAGACCCAAAGTGTTTGGGTCACATTTAATTTTGACCCATACATTTTGGGTACCTCACGTCTATACCTAAAAATTCTGACAGTATATGCTGGGAAGGTGGGGGCGGGGGCGTAAATACATGCCATGACATAATTTAGTTATCATTTGCGAGGTAAATATCAAACTTATTTGACAAGTAGTCAGGGGGCTACAGTACGGACAGGAAGGTAGGTGTCCTCTATAGTATATATTGATATCGACCGGCTAAAATCTACTAAGACAATCTCAACATTGAAGATATTTTCATTGTCATTTCGAAAGTGACCGTATAATAATATTTTTGGATTACCACCAGAGCAAGACACCCAACCGCCAGCACAATTTCAACCTTTTAAGCCAATTAATAAAGGAGATACAGCTCAGACAATAATGATATTGACACATATTGATGTCGATGATAAAGGGGCATAACTCTGTCGAAAACCATTGAAATGGGTAACAAATTAAATCTCACAGGACACATCTGCAAAATAGTATCTTCAATGCACCTGTCCAAGTTTTCCAGCAAGCAGTAACTGAGCAAGGCCTGAGCAAGTATATACTGATATTGACGAAAAATGGCCATAACTGTTGGGAAAATCATCGAAACGGGTGAAAAACCTGACAGAGCATATCTGCAAGATAATATCTTCCATGTTAGTGTCGAGGTCATCCATCAAATAGTAGCTGAAAATGGGACGGACTGGCAGAGACTGTATGACTGTCTGTCAAATCAAGGTATTGAAAAACAGTTGCACTGTAGGACTGTCTGTCAACTCAAGGTATTGCGAGATAGTTGCAGTGAGCTGAGCCAGCTTCCTCCCCTCCAGCGATTGGTCAATCGAATTGTGCCATTTCTAATTAAGACCCGCTTTCTCATTGGCTCACTTAAAAAAATGGCCATTCCCATCTTTATACACAAATACGTGACTATCTCAGCTGGCTAATGACGTAGCACGGCCTCGTCTTCACGATCAAAATCTTAGGCTAATACGCAAATATTCCTATTGTTGCGTCACACAATCATTAGCCCTCCGTCAGATGGGTTCAATATTATAGGTTAGGACAAGCATATGTTGATGTTGACAATAAAAGCAAAGATTGTAGGACTGTATGTCAACTGAAGGTATGACTGACAGTTACATTGAGCTGTGCCAGCTGCCTCGCCTCCAGCGATTGGTCAATCGAGTTGCACCATTTTTAATTAAGACCCGCTTTCTCATTGGCTCACTTCAATAAAAATATGGCCATCCCCATCTTTATACACAAATACGTGACTATCTCAGTTGGCATGTGACGTAGCAAGGATCTGTCTTCACTCTCAAAATCTTGCGGCTAATACGCAAATGTTCTTGTTGTTGCATCACACAATCATTATAATAACCCTCCGTCAGGTGGGTGCAACATTATAGGCTGGGACAAGCAAATATTGATTTTGACAATAAAGGGCCATAACTCTGGGAAAATCATCAAAACGGGTAAAAAGCATGGCAATGCACACCTGGACATGACTGGACGATGATCGTTAATTCTCCTGGTCTGCGGATGTTTATTCGAAGCTGAATGAGTTTGATCCGGATAGAAATTTGAACCGAAGATGCCGTCCGATAACGGCATAGTGTATGGATGGATATACATGGAAAGGAACCAGCTTGGATCTTTTGTTAACGTCTTTCGATTACAAACTCGGAATTATAAAGTTATGGACAACAATTACGGGTGCTTGCTTGACCTGCCGCTTGTATTGAAATGAACACTGATACACCGGGAACAAACGAAATTCAGATGTTTAGAAATAATTTATTCATTGGCATAAAATAATCAAGTGTACATGCTACACACAAAATACGGTTTCGAAGAAACGCGGGCGTTATTCAAACAATCAACGCAACCCATTGCTTGATACATGTGGGGGGAAATAGGGTATTCCAAAAAAGGTCGCTTGAAATTAACTTATCCATATAACAGGGTCTCCATCATCAGATCTAATTAGTTGTACATTGTACCACATTCTCGTTAACGTTGATACAGCGTGCCGAAAGACAGCTTTCTGGAAAATGCATTTAAATACCATGGTGCAATAATAGATGTAGTAAAACTGGAATATTTAGGAATTCGATGCACTCGCGTTGTGCTGAATTTGAACGAAACAGCTTCAAATTTAGATCCACATGTTTTATTTTTCCCATATTCTGTGGTCAAATGCGTATTTAGACGTACAGGCGCAGAGATTATATAAATATATATCACATTTAAAACATGAGGCAGCACCTAAAAGGTGCAACAACCCCTCAGCCAGACAGTTTTAGTCAGTGTATTATTGGTACACAATGAATGGAAAATGCATATGTAAAAGCCTGAAAGATTCGGTTGAATTCAGCAGATGCTTTAGCAGTGGCTTGTAAAAGTTTAAAATGTTATAAATTCAGTGTGGTATGTTGGATAGAACTAAATATATAGTTTGACATATCATGTGCAAAAAATATTGCGGAAGAACAAAAATATTCTGGAAAAAAACAAAAGGTTGCAAGCCATTTTTGCTTTGAACACTTATAATAATCTGAACAATAATAAAAGTCTTCCGATTTTCAGTGGGAGCCAAGTAATATAGAGTTTTTAATAGGAATACGAAGCTGCATGCGCATCTAAAACCCCTCGGCTCTGGGATCGATGCGGAATACCAAGTTTCGTATAGAACACTTAAATGGTATCAGAGATGTACATCATTAAAAATTTTGCATAAATTAAAGATGGCCGCCAAGGCTTTAACCAATCGGGTCCAGATTCAATAAGCTTGTGGTTGACCGCCCAACAATCCTGAATACCAAATTTGAAGTCTCTAGCAGCAACGGTTTGGCTTCTAGACCGGTTACAAGAATTGTTGACGAATTTTCCGTGACGTTGCCATGGAAACCGCAAAATTCAGCACAAATTCCCCAAATTCGAAACGCTTGTGGCTGACCACCCAATAATCCCGTATACCAAATTTAAAGTCTCTAGAACCAACGGTTTGGCTTCTAGACCGGTCACAAGAATTGTTGACGACTGACGACCAGACGACCGGACGACGGGACGTACTTGCCCACGACAGCCTAATAGGCTGAGGGGTAAAAAATGGTTATACCCCTTTCAGCATCGGCAACATCAGATAAATATGGATCAATACAATAACTTCGTTCCTCCATGCAATAATACTTGAGCAAAGACATAAATCGATCGTTTCAACATTAAATACATTGGCAGAAAAGAAACCTGTACTTTAGCACATAAAACTGATTGATATATATTTTCAGTATCTGTTCCGTTATCTCTTGAATTATTAATTAAATTTACAGATTTTTGCGAAAAATTGCTCTCCGAATGAATCGGATTTCGGTGGAATTGTGAGAGACAATAATACTTAAATATTGTTGTACTGTATCCAAAAACACAAAATGTGGTACTCTGTATGTCCGAATGGAGTGTGTTGTAGAATAAACGATCTACAGCTCTTCGAATAAACAGATGTAGCAGATAATTTGGGGCTACATGATATTAATTAGCGAATGTTTTACATTGTGCCTTAACTTTTGACCTCAACGCAGAAAGCTGTAATTCATATCTTCCTTCCCTTCCAGACTTGTTCAACATTACATGGTATTTCATCAGTTTGTTTGTCCGTAGGGGCCTACAGGTACAGCATTTCTGTACAGAAAACAGTGAGATACCAGTATCAAATGAAGTCCAAATCTGACACCGGAAATAGAATGTCAGGCAATTGGACGTGTATCACAGTCGACATTCGCCAGCCAATCACATTTGTTCTTCCTCGATGAATAGCCACTTCCGGAAGGACATTTGATGCGGGCAACGATCCTCCCATGGTTGCATTTGTAGAATCTCAAGCAGTGGGTTAGGTCCGCCACGTCACCATTCTTCTTTTTCTCGCAGGGCTGGTCTATTATCGGGCTGGCTGTGGCTATGAAGAGAAGAGGTAACATATGGTCATGGCGAAATCTGATCACTGAAATATCCACCCTCGCTAAACCAGAGGTTATAGTTTAGCAGGAAATATAGGTTCCCATGCACCCCACTAAAACTAAATTCCAAAATGATTTTTAGCACCCCGAGGACATCTACTTGGAAAAATTTGATTTTGCTGGGGGAAAAAATGACCCATGGTATCCTGATTAGCATATTTCCAAGATGGCTGCCATCCGCATCCATTAAAACACTAAGTGTCTTATGTCAGTAAATAATGAGTCGATTTTGATGAACTTGATGTCGCTATTATGGTTTTCTGCGGTGCAGAATTGATTTCCGAAGTTTTTAAAACGATTTAAAGTCAAGGTCACATGATTCAGGCGAAGGTCGATGTCATTTTGGTAAAAAAATGTTTCATTTCATTTTCCGAAATGCATTATGTTTACCCAGCTCGCATATAGTGATAGAAGCTTACTTATTGGTTTAAACAGTTTTACTTCTCTTTTTTCTAAATCTATTGGTGAAGGTGCATGCTGCTTCAACAGTAAATGCTTGATTCCTGTGAACTAATATCTTAGCAATTATCAAGCTTAATTAACCATGGTGAACAAGAAGAGGAAAAGTGAACAAAGTTCAGATGCGTCTGAATCGTCTGTGAAACAGAAGTGTCTTACCTCCACTTGTGTGTTGCACACCCCCAAGGTACCTGGTGATAATCCATTCACCTGTTGGGCGAGTTGTGTTCTTGGACGATGTCATTGTAAATTAAGCCAAACACAGCACAGAAGAAATATGAGATTGCCTGGATGCAGACCCCCGCCACCACTTTTTCTTTAGTATAGACGTTACAGACTCAAAGAGTTTAAGTCACATTTCATTTTGACCCATACATTTTGGGTACCTCATCTCTATACCCAAAAATTTTGACAGTATATGTGGGGGAGGGGGGAGGGGGCGAGGGCGTAAATACATGCCATGACATAATTTAGTTATCATTTGAGAGGTAAGTATCAAACTACACTACAGACAGGAAGGTAGGTATCCTCTGTAGTATATATTGATATCGACGGGCCATAACTCTAGGTATTAAGCATCAACTAAGACAATCTCAACCTTGAAGACATTTCCATTGTCATTTCGACAGTGATCGTAAATTAATATTTTCGTTATTTTGAGATTACACTGTCTCAGTATAGCACAGATTCTATTGATGAGAATTGGTCGAGTGCCCTGCGGGATTCGAACCGGCAACCACCAGAGCAAGGCACTCAACCGCCAGCAGAATTTCAACCTTCCTCGCCAATTAATAAAGGAGATACAGCTCAGACAAGAATGATATTGACATATATTGATGTCGATGATAAAGGGTCATAACTCTGTCGAAAACCATCGAAATAGGTAACAAGTTAAATGTCACGGTACACATCTGCAAGATAGTATCTTCCATGTACGTGTCCAAGTTCTCCATCAAATAGTAACTGAACAAGGCAGGGGCAAGCATATACGGATGTTGACGAAAAAGGGCCATAACTGTGGGGAAAATCATCGAAACGGGTGAAAAACCTGACAGTGCATATCTGCCAGATAATATCTTCCATGTTAGTGTCGAAGACATCCATCAAATAGTAGCTGAAAATGGCAGGGACTGCCATAGACTGTATGACTGTCTGTCAAATCCAGATATTGAAAGACAGTTCCACTATAGGACTGTCTGTTAACTCATGGTATTGAGAGACAGTTGCAGTGAGCTGAGCCAGCTGCCTCACCTCCAGCGATTGGACAATCGAGTTTCACCATTTCTAATTAAGACCCGCTTTCTCATTGGCTCACTTTAAAAAAAAAGTGGCCATCCCCATCTTTATAGACAAATACGTGACTATCTCACTTGGCATGTGACGTAGCACGGATTTGTCTTCACTCTCAAAATGTTGCGGCTAATACGCAAATGTTCTTGTTTTTGCATCACATAATCATTAGCCCTCCGTCGGGTGGGTGCAACATTATAGGATGGGACAAGCAAATATTGAGGTTGACAATAAAGGGCCATAACTCTGGGGAAATCATCAAAATGGGTAAAAAGCATGACAAAGCACACCTACATAATATTATAATACTAAGCAATTCTTTCGAATTTACAAACTTCTGTAAGAGAGATACAGCCGGGACAACAAAGTACTATGGTATATAATGAAGTCACCAAGAAAGTAAGATAACTTGTAAATGTTTTTAAAAACATGACAGTGCACATATAAAATTCACTAAGCTTTTTCCTTCTAAGTTTTGAAGTTGCCCATAAAATAGTAACCGACATATGGGCCGGACAAGCATAAATTGACGTCGATGAGAAGTGCCTATATCTCTGGGGAAGATCATCTAAACCTGAAAAAGCCTCTGACTGTGCACATATGCAAGGAAATAAGCAGCTTCCATATAAGTTTCGAAGTAGCCAGTTTCTTAAAATCTTGAAACTTATAAAGATAATATCTTCGTGTTTTCCAGTGTCCCTTTTTCGCTCAAATTCGAAATTCTGCAAACAAAATTACAAATATCGCCGGGATAAGTTTGGCCATGGAATAAGCGGACACACGGACTAACGGACAAAGTTATTCCTATGATTAAAGAGTGGATACAGAAGATAAGCACGCAAGGTAAGGTGTAAGGTGTTTGGCCAATAAGATTATTTGTTCTATTTGACCACGGTATGCGATCACATGACAAATTATCTCAGGTTCACTTTGATGAAAGTGGGCGGATGATAGTCTACTATCCAAAATGATCTGGGTTTCAAATTCGGAGGGATGCCACATGGAAATCTGGTACCCTGTGCCCTGGTAAATTGAAGTGGTCTCCTTTGGGCTTTTGTCTTCTGTTGTGGTTGATGTCACATCTATGTCCATTCATCCGTTTCCTTAGTGTCTGTCCCGTTTCCACGATGTAAACTACAGTAGGACATTTCTGACCGGGAATAGCGTAGACGACGTTAGAAGACGCACAGGGGTGTATGTACCCTTGATGGAGAACTTGGTTTGGTTAGGACCAGTGATTTTGATTAGGTCACAGAGTAGACATTTGGCACGTCCTTGTTACATGAAGTGGTACCGTTGCGGGCTGTATCGCTGGGAAGGGCTTCGAAGATTGGTTGTTCCTTCGGGTTAGTAGATTGATGGAAGGCGATGACGGGCTTTTTGGCGAAGATCTTTTGGAAGGACATCTTCATTAAGAATGGGTTATAGATCATTCACAATACGCCGTAGAGGTTTAACTTGTGTGTAGGTAACCACAAGTGGAACTTTATTCTCTTCGTGGCGACGGCGGTACTGAAGTAGATTTTCTCGTGTTAATCTGGTAGCCGTAGAAATGTGTTGGTCTACTGTTTGTGGTTTGTACTTGAGGCTTTTAAAGGCGTCTCTTTAAGGGCGAGGTATCGCGATCTTTGGGGTTGGAGCAAAGACGTTGATAACGGAGGGCTCGGATGTATACTATGGGCATAGTGGTGTGCGGCGGATGGAAACTGAAGGCTTGAATGTAGCTGTACTTTTCGTTTGGCTTCCGGTACAGAGAGGCGTCTATGTGGCCTTCTCTATCGAGAATCGAGGAAGTGGATCTGGTTGATTGAAGATTCAAGGGCCATGTTGACACTATGGTGCAAGGCGTTGAAATCTCGATGAAACTGTTGTAGTGCTGGTTGGCCATGCGTCCATATAACAAAAATATCACCAATGAAAAGCACGTATACTAGTGGGACTAGATGGTGGGACTAAATTGGCCGAGAATATGTTGGAATATTATGGGGCCATCCGGGTTGCTATATGGCAGTTCCGTTTGTCTGTAGGCACATAAGCTGATGAGGAGTTGTTGTGTGGTGTGTCGTTAACGACCTGTATTCCATCTACATGGAATATCGGTGTACAGCACCCGAACGTCCAGTCCAGTGGTTGTTAGTGTAATGAGTTTTGGCCAGTGGTTGATGTCAGCTCACTGTCAATGTAGCTGGATACATTCTCTGTGAGGGTCCCGATAACGGATACAATAGGGCGGCCAGGGTTGCTCGATTTCTGAATTTTGGGCATAATACAGAAAGCCCCTGGCCGTGGCTCGATGGGAAGTAATGCCTCCAAGTTCTTGTGATCTCCATAAGGAAGGTGCTTCGGCACTTTTTTTACTTACTTCTAAGCTCTTTTTAGTCGTTCATACTACACATACTAACACGGCTATCCTCAGTTTCTGCAGTACATATATGTAATACCATGCAGGCTACTACCAATACACAGCTTCCAATCTGTCCTACCAGATACAAATTAACTAGAAGTGTGTTTCATTAGATTGGACTATGAAAATTGTGTTTCAATTTTTGAATTGACCAATCAATTTTTTGTTATCCTATAGCACCTCCCACGTGATACAAGATTTAATATCTGTTGACGAGAAATATATAAAACAATGTACTTACTGACAACGACATTGCCGGGGATCAATCTACTTTTACATTCCTCTGCTATAAGGAAAGCTAATTCACACGTGTTATTTCTGGTCCCGAAAAGGGTGTTTTCTGGGCAGCTCATGGTGGCCACCACTGTCCGGTTTGTACAGGGCAGAAACTGGGCGCAGTTGTCCGGATCCGGGTTGATTCCGTCCGGGTTTATACATCTGGGATCATCTGGTGATTTGAGGAAAAACAAAAACGAGAAATGCTTTAAACAATGAGATACAAAATAAATTTTAGTACTCTCATACATCCTTGGTACTGATCATTTTCATACCGTGTTAATAATTACTTTCAACGGCGTTGAAATTGTATTTTCAGAAAAATAATATAATTCCAACGAATAATAATATAATTTAATAATACAAATACAAAAAATCCTCTGTTGTGCGTCGTTTCGTTGAGGTCCGTGAAGTTCCATCTTTGACAATGACCAAAAGTCAGCGAAAGCTTTGGTGTAAGACCCTTCATTGAAAATATATAGGCGCGGCGGAAGCAATTCAACATTTTTGGGGCGCGGGGGTGGGGGGGGGGGGCAATTCGGGCGTGGGACCGGGAGGGGATCCTCCGCCTGGGAATTTTGAAAATGTACCCTTCATTTTACGCCCTTTGACACATTTTCAGAGAAAATTTTAGGGTGAGAATTTTCACCATTTCCGCCTTTCTAACTCTTTTAAAGAGATAATTTCCGACCCATTTCAAGGCACTTTAATTTCGTGAGTCTTACGTCACCGAACCGTTGCCAAACCCAGCTACACGACTTATTTCCAATTATGATTATATTTACTATTTCAGGAATTCGGGGATGCTATTGTTTATTAGGGGCCCCCCCCCCCTCCCCGAAGAAGAGGGGGCCTTCTTGGAACGGGTTTTGTCTATGGGCCAGTTGTGCTTGGTTTCCAAGAATTTCCGAGAGAACGAAGTAGATTTCAGTTCAAACCTTTGGATAAAATGTAGAGAAGGTTTAGATCTAGCATGGGGTTGAATTTGGGCTGTCTCAGATGAACGGAAGTGTGTCTTTCAAGCCTAAATTGTTCATCTAAAATTCTAAACCGGAAGTTTGAAAAAAGACATTTAACAACAACAACTGCGCCGAAACGTCTTTGCGCATACTGTAAAATGGGTTAGTCTGGCGAGGCTTTAACGAGAAAAATTTATACAGCCTCCTTTCTGAGATAGCCTGGCAATCGGAAGCTCTCAAAATATTTAACATGGCAAAGGCGCACGAGGGTTCCCGACATCAGACCACTTGTAGAAAATGGCGGCGTAAATGGGCAAAGTACTGTGCCGAATTAACAAGAAAGGAATAATAATCAATCAAGGTTGCCAATAGTGTGAACTCTCAAATCACGTTTGCGGTACGAATTAATTTTTGAGGATATATATTTGTCTTTGCTGATGCACGACCATCGCGGCAGCGAGGCATAAAAATTCCGAGACGACTGGTTGAAGTGATAACAGGTGATCTTCGATCAAGTTTTTGTGTGAATTCATTTGTTGTCGATCTGATACCAAGTTACATGGAGATAAGTCATACCAACTGGTTATACCTATTGGTTATAATCCCCAGAAGGGAAGAGGGGTGACTGTCTTCGCTTATTAGACGGCAGCGTGGAGCCGACGGCATGTCGATCTGATGGGAGTTACACAACAACAACAACAACATCGTTGATGTTACGCTTCCCGTTTGTTCGTCCGGCATTCTTCTTTTGATAAGTGGGAATACAGTTCTGCTAAGTAGTAAGTATATTTATAGGGAATATTTATTTAGCTGTCATACTAAGAAGCAGTAATCTTTATTTCATTAACTACGAGGAGCATTTTTTACTAGTTGGAAAAAAAAACTGACTAACCGCTCAGCAATTAAAAAAATAAAAACTTTTTCCGACCAACCGACCCAAACTCACTGACCAGGGTCTGTTACCCAATTTTTAATTTAGGCCCGACCAGCGCAACTGGAGTATGGATTCCCGTGCTATAACATTGTCTGGCACCCGGTTTTCTTCATAATTTGGTTCTGTATGTCAAAAACTTCTGGGGTTTTTTCTTCATTTTTTTAAAAGTTTAGTGAAGTGGGAGGTCATACATGTAGTTTACTTGATTATCTCCTATACTAGAGAAGTGAGGATGTAACCTAGCTGCATTTTCATGCGAAAAAAACCAACAAGACAAGTTGATCAGGTGAACAAAATTGTTTATTCCTATGAATCTAGGTAGCGATCTTAGTTCTTGTTAGTGAGTTTTGTCTGGAAGACGTTCCCGGGGCGGCGATGCTTGTCCTATCCATTCCCAATAGCTAGTAAAAAAAATATTTGGCAAGGGTATCTATTTTCCAGAAAATACTGAACCTTGTTTGTCTTTCCCGGCATATAGAAACCAAATTATTTATAAAAAAAATACGAGCATCTGTCCGCCTGTAACATGCAAATCTTTCAGCACATCTGTGGATCACAAGCAATTGATAACTGTTCTATTGTTCTTAGTTGTCATTGGCGACTGCTAGATGTATCTGCCAGGGAGGCATTAGATGTGACAACGAGTTTGGGGAGTAAAGATGCGAATCTTCTGCTCATATGTTGTATATTAAATAAATAATGCATTCCAAATGTACTATAATATCTGTACCAGTCCAAAATTTTGGGTGGCCATTCGAAGTCCATGAGTTCCAGTATCAATTTGGTATATTTATCATCTTGTCATGCCATGAATTAGATCTTTCGATTATGAAGACGCGGAAATTCTTCATGGACAACGGCTGTCTATTGAAAGTCGGATGTGACGATTAAAGCGTACTATCAACTTCGTTGTGCATCTAAACAGCTGTGCGTGTTAAAGGCTTGTGAAACACCTACTGGCATTTTCCGGCTTACTGTGAGAACTATGAACATGTATACATTATTGGAACGACTATTTCTCTGGGTTTTCAAATATGTGAATATATTTGTTGTGAGATATCTATGTATTAATTTATACAAATTTAAATGCATTTCTTTTCAATAAATGAGCCCCTATTTTCGAACGTTTATTTTTCGATAAGTCTCCATTAAAATGTTAAATTTGTCGAGTATGAGTAGAACAACCCTTCAACCCTCGGGTTCTTCTCAAAATTTCGCCCAGATCTTTTTCTGTTGAATTTTATGTTTTTAATGTGATAGTAAACCCTTGAAAAAAAGTATATTGTGAATGAAAGAATAGTTCTATCACTGTCGAAAAGTATTTTTCATTTATTTTTCCGATTATTTTCAACCGAGCAAAAAACCAATAAACTTTGGATGGTAGCCCGTGAGTGCCATTCCTCTGTATTATTTTTAGACTTCTCGATGTTATAACTTTTCTTCAATCAAATATACTGCTATACACACTGTAATATGGACAAGACATCGATATAGTAACAAATCTGCCTGACTGAGAAGAACCAACTTTGCTAATTCGTCGATAACGTAATGCGGCGCCCTCAAGTATATATTTGACATTTTTGTTATATGTATCTGTGGGCAGGTTATAGTTCGAAGAACTCTTTGCACACCATGTACTTCTTAAGTAAGTTGCGTACAGACAAATATTGGTGAAATGACAAATAGATATTTTGGTCCAGTTGCGTAATCTAAGTCCAGTTATGTAATCTATGTACAGTTATTGTTTAGCCATTAAATAAGAAATAATGTTCCATGTTAAACCTTCAAAATACTTTCCTAGGGATATCTACTTCCCTATTGAGCCAACATAACGATGAGTGTTTTGGAAGCATCGGCAATAATCGAGAGAACAGGAAAATGGAATGGTCGTAACAGACCACCATACAACACATAGTTTAAATGCGTTTTATTCGGTTGAGAAAAATCGGAAAAATAAATAAAAAAATACTTTTGGACGATGATGGAATTATTCTTCCATTTACAACATACCTTTGTCAAGGGTTTACAATTCCTTTAGTTTAGCGCTCCAAAACATTGTATATGCGAATAACACGAGGGCAACAAATAAATCGCGTGAGGCTCTGTGACATGTAAGGTCACATTACAAACTGGTGAAAGTTTAATAATAACTATCATCATGCGCATAACATGGTGGTTTCTTACGACCTGGATAATGGTATTTGAATCAATGATATAATCCCTTGATTCTGCCCCCGGAGGACCTCCTCGTATTTGAGGTGTTTCTCCTGATTCTGCGCTGGGACGGAAGTTTTGCAGCTGACATGCGCTGTTCGGATTTTGGGAGGGATGATGTGTTTGAAATTATAGTTTCAACATGGCTGCCAATATACATACTCCTACCAGTGCTGGTCGAGACAGTATATTCTACATATACAGCTACGAGACCGTGCCGAGTGGGATTCCGCCGAAAATAGTTCCAAACTGGACATGGTTCAGTGCACCCCGATCTCATTCTGGCGTGTCTAGATTGGCGAAAGGGTTACCAAATAGGATAAAATGAGAAGAAAAAAAAGAGAAACTTACTGATGATTGGAGTGGTGGGCGTCTGGTTACAGTCATCCCACTGGGTCATCGGTTCTACGCATGCGTGGCCTATGTTGGACCAGATCCGAGTCTCATTGCACTGCATGGTGTGGATAACTTTGCCTTGGACGCAGAAATACACTGATTTACAGTCATTATTATCACGTGTCCATTCTGTGGCCCAGGGGTCATTACATCCGGGGTCCGCCCCGAAGTTATTGTTCTTGTTGTTCTGGGAAAACACACACCCACTCATTAAAAGCGAACTTAACCACGTCCATAACGTTATTCTCATCTTGAAACAAGATGTCGTCTTCCGAGAAAGAAAAATACTCTTATTCAACTCATGGGAAACTCATGCATGCTACGATAGCAACTTTCAACTGAAAAACCCTCTTCTCCGGGAAACTTTTCATTTTATATACCCGAAGAATATCAATCAGTTCATTGTTTCCAGCCATATGCGTTTCCTCTTCCTAAGTTCTCCACAAGCGTTAACCTCGATGAAAGCGGCCGGGATTAAACGATTTTCTTGGACCTTAAACATTGTCGGTGAATCGCGCTCGTGTTAACAGTTCGGATACTTTGCCGTTAATTCTAGCTGCACCGCGGCAAAGCTCAACGGATATTCCGCCTTCTAATTTTCCGTTCGGTTTCCAGCGATGGCTGTATATTGGAGAAGAAGCGCTTAAATAAGTAAATTCTCTCGTGGAAGGATTCCAGACTAAGATGGCTACACGTCAAGAGTAGATAATTCACAGAAAGCCTCAGACATACAAACAAAGTCTTTACACATCCTCTAAGGATATCTAGTGAAACTGCGTTTCAGACAATTCACTTGGTCAAAATTGCACGACCTTCTCTCAGCAAGCAGACCGTCGAATCTGCTACATGCTGCACACGCCACGCAGCATTCAAATCTCTTAAATTTATAATCAACACTGTGGCGACTGGCGATGAAGGCTTTCATGGCATTCGAGCCATTATTTCTGACATTCTCGAGCAAATGCAAATGTTCGTTCATTTTCGACTCCATTATTGCGCTGGAGGAAAGAGGGTGGGGACAAACGCCCGGACGTTTTTCGGTGCAAAGGAGCACCGATGTCACTTGTGTCTGTCGCCTCTTCCTCTGGACCCAGTGACCCCAACATCCCCAACCCCTAGACAATAGTTTCGCCATATTTTGTTAAATTTCAATAAAAAGGGTAAAACTGGCGAAATTTGTTTAAGTGTCACAAACCTCCATCGTCAACCTATACTCCCCACCTTCAAAACTAAACACCATCGCCCAACCCCATAACCTCATATATTCTGAGAGCTTCCATCACATAATACATTTATGATGCACTCAAAACCCCTCGGGCTAGAACCCAACCTCCGTTTCACATGATGCAGCCATACATAACAACAAATTTTGAAAGTGTACATAATAGTCCATAAACACAGACCCCAGATTTCACCGGCCGGTACCACTCGAGATGGTAAATTCTAGTAATGCTTTTCAGGAAGCCTGTAAAAATCTGTATATCGTTTTCATATGTAATTACCGCTGTAGGTCGGTAGCTTGCGGGTAGTATATCGCACTTCATTAAGTCTCCTTCTTCCGAACCCAAACTCTGGGAAGGAGTTTTGTTCCTCGGATATTTTTTATTTCAATTTCAGCACGAGAGTTGAAGCTTTTCACCTTTCATGCGCAGGTCCTTGCCTATTGAAGCAAGTTAACAGAACTTCATATAATCATATCTTCAATTCGACAGGCAATAGACCATGAGCCCATTTCTCGGCCACCAATTGTTGTCAGCCCAAATCACTTACATGAAAATATTTTTTTGAAAGAACATGATTAAGTCACTATTTTAAGACACAGAACTGATATGTTATAGAGAATTGAAGATCGAACATTCTCCTTCAAGCCTGCTTCATTTCCCCTAGAAACTCTTTTAAAAGGTGGGAAAATGGTTAAATTCTCAGAACAATCTGTACGAACGATTTCAATTAAATTTCTGTCCCTATTCCCAGATTCGAACTGTTCTTGTCAGATATTTGTGACTGTTTACAACAACTATATGTAAGAAAGGTGAGCTTCAGCAGCTGTTGTTCTAAATTAGATAGCATTCATTTTGTGAACAGCTCGTATTTCATCGTATTCAGTGATTATTTACGTCAATGAATATTGCAAATGTGTGACTTCAAATGCAGTTTTTTTTTTGCTTCGTGAGCAACAACAACATAGGGCCAAAGTTGTTCACAAGAAATCCTTTCTCGCAGAATGTTTTCTATGTACATTAGCGCGTTAAGAAAGGATCTTCGCCATATATATTTCTGTATTGGGTCACTGACAAACCGTGTAACTAATTCCGCCGATCACTTGAACTGTGCGTTTAAGACGGTGGTACTAGTGGAAATTCAATCGGTCGTTGAAAGACTGATTGCAGATACATTAGCTCCTAACAGCGATCGAACGATGTGAACGGTTGACCAAAATCCATAAAAGTAGCGAAAAGAAAGTGAGAAGGGTTTGTTTTGTTGCCGGATAGAGCCATACGGTCCATGCAGCGAAGTAGATTCGCACAATTGAATATAGAGGAAGCTTGACTTGAACACTTGATTACCCCACCTCGAAAGAATGACTGCTGCACAGTCTCTATCACCAATCGGGCGATACTTATGTAGCAACTACTAATGGCACAATTGTCGCAATTGCGATGCTAAAATTGTCTCATTAGTAGTTGCTACAAAGGTACACTCTCAGAAATATTCAAGGAATAATCCTGAATAGATCAGGCTGCACATCCACAACTCAATTTCAGGGATTTTACCTGAAATCCAGGGATAATTCTCTGAATTTCAGAAAACAGATCTCTGATTTTCCCTAGAATTCAGGTAAATTAATTATCACCCTGATTAGTAAGTTCCCGACCCTATTCAGGTATGTAAAATCTCCTAAAATTGAGGTAATTTAGCTTTAATTCGTGGTTGATATATACCTGAATTTCAGGAAATTATCCCAGGATTTCAGGTAAAATTCCTGAAAATGAGTTGTGGATGTGCAACCTGATATATTCAGGATTATTCCCTGAATATTTCTGAGAGAGTAGTATCACATCTGGATTGCATCACTATAGCATCTTGCAATGCACACTGCTAGGCAACGAGGGATAGAAAGAAATGATGTTTATTTGTATTTGATGCAAGTTGGATGTAGACTGGACATTGTTAAATACATTTTGACCGATGAAGCGCGGGATGACGATGGAGGCCCGATGTAAGATTGTAACTTGCTAGATGATGTCATCGTAAACAGATCCCACCAGTCTCGGATATTCTATCCACAGGCCACTTAACAAAATACACAGAAGCGTTGACACCTATCTCCGACTAAACAAAGATTTGCTCTGTATACCTTGAATGCCCTGTATCCCCGCCTCTGTGATGTTCATTTAAGAAATCACGAAGTAGAATGTTTATTGTACTCAGCTAGGCTGTAGTTGATGAGAGATAAACCATTCATTCAACCTGTTTGTCAATACTTGGATGGGTGACCGAGTGCTGTACTGACTGGGCTGATCAGTGTCCAGAATAATAGGAACTGTGGACACTCTCGTGTTCTGGCACATGTAGGAACCGTCGTGATATGACTGAAACAATGTTGAAAACGACGTTAAATCCTACTCACTCACTCACTCACTCAACCTGTTTGCTATCTTGTAGGATTTGAGCAATTATCTGTGACTTCTGGAAGCCGGATGCTGCCAATCGCAGGGCGGCGCTTCGCAGCATCGAGCTTCAAATCATGTAAAAATCGAGGCGATTTGCGATACAGCGATGCGATGTGATGAACACACTTAACAAAAGTGTTCTAAACGCCGAAAGTTAACTTCTCTGGAGAAGTCCACTTGAGCATATGAAGATGACATTTATTATTTAGCATGGCAATTTACCGTCGTTTTGGCGGAAGGGGTAAAGGAAACTCAGACTATTTATTCAATCTATGTGTACCTTCTATTAGTCCAAGGGCCAGAGTCGAAACTGGTACCACCTGAGGTGGCAAATTCTAGTCATGTTTTTTGAAGAGGTATATGTCTGTAGATGTTATTCATATGTGATAACCGTTGCAGATCGGTAGCTTAAGGGTAGTATACCACGCCTGTTCAACCCTACCCCTTTCCCAGTTCTAAATCCAAACTTGAGGGGTGGGGTATGGTCCCTCGGATATCTTTCTTATACTTCCCTCTAGAGATCTAAAACTTCGCACACTTCGGGCATATGTACTCTTCTATTGAAATAGGTAAACATTATGTCCCATAATCATTTGGTGACGTCACAGTGACGTAATAACCCAGTGAGCAGTTTATTGTCTCTTTTTTGTTCATTTTCAAATTGATTTCTTCGAATTCTGCTGGTACCACTTTGCATATTCGATTCGATTCATGTTCATTGAAGAGGTATTTCTATGTAGATGTTAGCCATATGTGATAACAGTTGCAGATCGGCAACTTATGGGTAGTTATAGGACACTTTCGGAACCCTATCCCGCCCCCATTCTTAACCCAAATATTGGGGGTGGGTTATGGTTCCTCGCATATTTTTATCATTCTTGCTGCTAGAGGGCTGAAATTTTGCACACACTACGTTTAGGTCCTTGTTTATAGAAACCAGTAAACATAAATTAACAAAATCCCTTGAGGGCGTCACTATGGCGTCATAAAACGGAGAATCATTTTTTGCCGACCGTTTAGTCCATTTTCAATACATACTCCCTATTCAGTTGGTGCCACTTGAGGTAGCAATTTCCATCAATGTTTCCTAAAGTGGTATTATTATGTAGTTGTTACCCATAGGTTATAACCGTTGAAGTTCAGTAGCTTATAAGGTAATTATAGCTCGTTTTATGAAACCTGGCCTTATCCTTACTCCAAGCCAAACGCTGGGGGTGACGGGGTATGGCCCACCAGATATCTTCTTTAAATCTATGTCTATGTCTAAAGAGCTAAACGATTATACCCTATACATTTTAGTCCTACGCTATGATAAAATGCTAAATAAACTGATAAAACGTTTAATTACATCATCGTATCTCGCCAGAGTAACATGTCTTTTATCTCTTTCATTATAAGTGTGAGCTGGAGGTGTTATTTGCCATCTGGGGGTGAATGAGGACAGTTATATTAAAATGATAATATCCCATCGATTAAATAATAGTAGGTTCTTCGATGCAAAAACATGCCAAACGATGGGAGAGCGAGAGCAAATTTAACTCATGGTAGTGTTGCGTAAAAATAAACTGTCGATCTAGTTTTACTATTTTGTGTTGACAATTTCTACTCGACATAGAGTACATTTCCTGTGCAACATGTATCATGGTTGTTGAGTGTCCATCCCAAATACATACTGGCAACTTGGTAATGTCTCGCCCCAGTGTGAGAACTAGGAACCAGAATCTTGTTTGCAGGATAGAATATCGAATATGTGACAGGAGTAGATTGCTAACATCAGCGTGGGCGATTGAAAGCACAGGCGATGTTCGTGTCAAGTTTTCAACGTAGACAAACTCAGGTTACTTTATCACCGCGTTTCGGTGTGGTATTAAATAGAGTACAGCCAGTGGATGGAAGAGACAAAGGGATTGTATAAGATTTAACCACCAAAGCCACAAAGAATTCAAATCTGGAGAATATTCTGTTCAATTCAATAAAATGCGTTTGACCGGTTTTGTCAGCTGGAAATCGTTTCTAACCATAATTGCATGGTAGATGATGTAAAATGGATACCGGTATCAACTATTGAACCAATCCGGAATCGACAATTGTCAACAGTAACGATGAGGCTGTATGGAGATTTTAGTATATTACCCACATGAACGTTCAACCAGATTTCATGATATGAAACGAACATCATGATGTCTTCAATTTCAGCATCATTCGAAACTGTTGTCAAATTTCCTTGCATAAAATACTACCTTGCTATGTCTGTGTAGAAGTTCGAGTTATTAGAGTCTTATGAATAAGGGCTTTCGATTATTGATGCAGAAATTCCCCGATAGTGTCACCATCACCAATTTCCAGAACAGGTCATGACTGTATGCAGGAAAATGTGTAATTAAGACAGGTTGGTGTGATGATCCTGGAGTTTTAATGATGCAGGGACCATTTATCGTTTATATAATGGTGTACGGTTATCTAAAGAGCTAAACCTGTCAGGGACAAGATTTCAAAGGATTTAGCTACATTCAACTCCCAAACAAAATTTCCAAACTGCCTTGTCATCCATGTGCCTAATTTTAAGGCAAATCATTTCATCATAATGCAACATTGTCAGTTAGTTTGAGTGGAAGTGAAATAATTTCTGAACATTGTTATCGAACTATCCGTCTCTGCAGCTGACGATGTAGGCATACTCTCTGCATCAACGCTGGCATTTTTCATGTTCCACCAAAGATGTTAGCAGGATATATGATACTACCTTCAGCAACCACCCCAGTTGAGCAGGGTCACAGTCTGTTAGTCCAGTTTCAGGTTTGCAGTATTTCACTATCGAGTATCAGCTTCAACCCGATTGATGATAGAGCCTATGATGACGTTACCACGTACATGTATGCATGGTTCCTCCCTTAACATATTCGTTTTCATTCGGACCAAAGTTATACATTCAGGTACGAATCATCATCGCGAATACCATGGTCTACCTTAACACTCATGAGACGAATTGACATTCATTTAAACACCTAATTATGGAGTGGTCTTCTTGCGCTTCTGTTTGGCGGAGATCCTGAATGACGCACACTGGCATTCCGACATCAGCGCCTGACCCCTGTAACCTTTGATCAAAGCAAAGCGAATCACTTGATTGGCTGACAGAGTAGGCGACATCATCAATGAATTATTTACGTTCGAAAATACGAAAAAGTCGTTTGCTAGGGCTCTCGCCAATAGAAGAGATAGAGAGAGGGAATGACCTGGTAGCGGGGCTGGAGTCGCAAAGGAATCGCCTTGTTGATTTCCTGGATATTTTGCCACCATCAGATTCATCAGTAGGTCTATCATGTGTGTTTGGAGACGATGTTGGTGGTATTGGATTGTTTCATTTCTATCTTTTGCAATCTCTGAGGCCATTGGGCATGCATTTATACAGCTCCCAGCAGGCAGCAGCTTTCACGGGATAATGCCCAGAGGTAATAGTGGTATCAAAATCTTCAGAAAAGCTCTAAAAGGGCAATGGTTATGCATTTTAAGAAGCAAACATCGCATTTCAAATACAGACATCTAACACATATGGCCATCTCTGGCTATGAAACAAATTTGCAGTTGGCACCACCGAGTGGACTACCCGTTCAACACGTTTGCAGGACTAAAGCACAAAATTTGCTGGTATACCATGTTGATCAACCTGGATTAGCAAACAATCGGTGGCCAAGATGGAAAAAAGGGTAACGTCTTAAAAACGATGCAAATTCTAAGATGGCCATCATTAGCTCATCATAAAGTGTGACCATATGATGTAGCGGTAGCATTTGTAAATTGAGAAAGTATTTGTACTCATCAAGGTTAATTGCAATTATAACAAAAGTCTGGAGGCCGAATATGGTAGATTAAGAGGAAAATTCCATTTCGTCAGATTCATATCAATAATGGCAGAAGAACAACATTTGGTGGGAAGATACGGATATGAAAGACGATTGGTAATCAAGATGAGAATCAATGGAAATATCGCAATATCTCGGAATATTTCCTTAATTGTCCTTCTCCATGTCTTCCGCACGGCCACTGTTTGGCCGCTTACGCTCTTCAAAGAAACATAACAGGATTTACCACTTCATTTGGTTCAAGTAAAAATGAGAAAATAAAATAACCCCAAAATTATCATCATTATTATTCAGTCGTGGTGACGTCATCACAGCATCAGATGAAGGTTTCAATGGATGCTTCAATAAAAAAAAGGCATAGAGGTAAAGGTTGGTACTTTTCAGCTATCTAGCCATAATGAAAATATCGGAAGGACCATACCCTACCCGCAAACTTGGGTTGAGAATACAGAAAGAGATAGGGTCCGGAAAATGTACTATGACAACCCATAAACTACCGATATACAATGGCTCTCTCAGATGGATAGCATTTGTATGCAAATACCCTTTACAAAAAATGAACCGAATCTGTTTACCTCAAGATTTACCAGCAAATGGTTTAGTTAAAAATAAATTATTACTCATGTTATGACGTCACTTTGAAGTCATAAAAATTATCATTTCAAACCCCGTTAACTTGTTTACAGAAGGCGAAACGTTATAGCTCTCTAGCAACAGGAATAATTAAAATATCCAAGATATCGTACCCCAGCCCCCAAATGTGGGTGCATAATGTGATGGGGGAGGGTTCAGAATGTGTACCATAACTACAACTACGTTACTGATCTGCAAGTGTTAGCACATATGGGCAAAATCTACACACAAGTACCTCTTCAAAGAGCATTTACCAAAGTTGATAGGTCACACGGTGCCAGCAGAATCGGAAAAAAACATTTGGAAAAGCAGCCGAAATTTCGACAATAAATGCTGCCACATGTTATTACGTCACTATGACATTATACAATGGTAATATTAACGTATGTTAACTTGTACTAATGGACCAGGCCCTGCCCACAAAGTATGTGAAGTTTCAGCTCTTCAGCGGCAGAAATAACTAATATATCCGAGGAACCATTCCCCTGCCCCCATTCTTTGAGTTCCGAATACGAACAGGGGTGGGGTTAAAAAAGTGTGTTTTGATACCGTTAAGCTACCGATCTGCAACGGTTATCACATATGGATAACATCTACATACATGTACCTCTTCGAAAAACATTACTAGAATTTGCCACCTCGAGTGGTACCGATCGGTGAAATTTGGGGTCTTGGCCCATGGACTATATTACGTGACTCAAATTTGTAATCTTAGTTAAAGCTATAGGGTTTTTTTTTTGCTTAAGGTTAGGTGGAGAAGTGGGAGTGGTGGGGGCACGACATCTTAAGCGCTTTCTGGCCTGGGTGATTTGGGGTGAACCGCAGCCTGGGCCCATCCCCCCATCCATATATATTTTACTATGTGTAAAGCTAGACGGCTGAAACTTACCACCCTATATCTTTATGTCAAGCCCCACTAGTAAAAAATCCAAGATGGCCGCCACGATGAGGTCAGATGGCGTCATTTTCAAAAAATGATTTTCTTGGCCGATTTTCGGTTAGATTTTTCGATTTTTTTAATTATGAGTTTCCTTCAAAAAACTGCATGATAAATTAGTAAATAATAATCTGATATGACATAAAATAGATTTCACCCATTTTTTCATGCAGAAAAGCACAAATTTTGAAGGAATTTGACGAAACTATCACTTTTCTCGTACCTACATGACCGCCATTTTGAATTTACCCATGATCCTCTCCCATGACAGGTAAGGTTAAGGGAAGACCGCCACTTTGATTTATGACACATTTTTCCAGCCTTAGTGAAAGGCTGAATTTAAAGCAAACCGGACACCGTAAAACATTCGCAGGCAATCTGGGGTAGGGCTATATGGACTGATGTATTTGGAACGCGTGTGATGTGTAAAACTTCAAATTTCAAACTGTCTTTGAATTTAACGGGTTTTTTTCAATTTTGAATAAAATTCTAAATGTTTTAAGATTTTTGACCAAACGTTCAACAATCAAGACGATTTTCAAACAAGCGCCAATTCCGACTTTAGAATTTAAGAACTTATAAAAAAAAGTTATAAAAAACTAAAAGTTGAAATATCAGATTTGTTGCTCAATTTCTTAAAGTTAAACAATTCAGAATAAAAATCCGGGAGTTGAGCGTTCGAGTAAAATGTTAGAAGTTAACGTTTAGAAGTTTGGTAAATATTAAGGAAATGTAAATTCAAACATATTTCAAAAGTTTAATCAGTTCCACGAATTAACCCTACCTGCTCCCCCCCTACCAAACTTTCAGGGCTATCTCCGGAACGACAAAAAATGTAGAGCTGAAACTCCTTGACTTTATAGTTTATCATATTGGGGTAATTTTGAGCCTATTTACATAACACCCCGAGCAGAGGATCATGGGTAAATTCAAGATGACGGTCACGTGGCGTACCAGAGAAGTGGTTTTTTGTCATATTTCTTCAAAATTTCTGCTTTTCCGCCACGAAAAGGGGGCAAAAACTATTTTATTTCACATCACATTAATATTTACCAATTTATCATGCAGTTTTTGCGGAGAAATTCCATAAATAAAAAAATCGGAAAATCCGACCAAAAAATGCCGTTTTTGAAAATGACGTCACTGTGACGTCATCAAAGCGCCCATCTTGGATTTTTTTTACATTTTCTGGTAGATCTTGACCCAAGGGTATAGTGTGGTAAGTTTCAGCCACCTAGCTCAAGGGGTAAGAAAAATAATTAGGGAGGAGGAGCCATTTCGCCCCCCCCCTCCCACAGGCCAGGATACGTCCGAAAAAGCCCAGGTCAGATAGGCCATTGGTTTATAGGGTCAGAATGGCCATGGTTACAGTCAAGACACAATCATATATACCTTCTGACCTGTCCTACAAAAACGCTGCATGGTTGCAGAAGTTCTGTTGTGCGCTAAGGACAGCAAATCGTTCTCAAGCTACAACTCACTCATTTGGCAGAAAAGAAACCTGTACTTAAGCACCTAAAACTGATTGATATATATTTTCAGTATCTGTTCGGGTTATCTCTTGAATTATGAATTAAATTTACAGATTTTGCGAAAAATTGCTCTCCGAATGAATCGGATTTCGATGGAATTCTGAAAGACAATAATACTTAAATAGTGTTGTACTGTATCCAAAAACACAAAATTGTTGACTCTGTATGTCCGAATGGAGTCTATTGTAGAATAAACGATCTACAGCTCTTCGAATAAACAGATGTAGCAGATAATTTGGGGCTACATGATATTAATTAGCGAATATTTTACATTGTGCCTTAACTTTTGACCTCAACGCAGAAAGCTGTAATTCATATCTTCCTTCCCTTCCAGACTTGTTCAACATTACATGGTATTTCATCAGTTTGTTTGTCCGTAGGGGCCTACAGGTACAGCCTTTCTGTACAGAAAACAGTGAGACACCAGTATCAAATGAAGTCCAAATCTGACACCGGAAATAGAATGTCAGTCAATTGGACGTGTATCACAGTCGACATTCGCCAGCCAATCACATTTGTTCTTCCTCGATGAATAGCCACTTCCGGAAGGACATTTGATGCTGGCAACAATCCTCCCTTGGTTGCATTTGTAGAATCTCAAGCAGTGAGTTTGGTCCGCCACGTCACCATTCTTCTTTTTCTCGCAGGGCTGGTCTATTATCGGACTGGCTGTGGCTATGAAGAGAAGAGGAAACATATGGTCATGGCGAAATCTGATCACTGAAATATCCACCCTCGCTAAACCAGAGGTTATAGTTTAGCAGGAAATATAGGTTCCCATGCACCCCACTAAAACTAAGAAAAATGTCCCACGGTATCCTAATTAGCATATTTCCAAGATGGCTGCCATCCGCATCCTTTAAAACACTAAGTGTCTTACGTCAGTAAATAATGAGTCGATTTTGATGAACTTGATGTCGCTATTATGGTTTTCTGAGGTGCAGAATTGAATTCCGAAGTTTTTAAAACGACTTAAGGGCAAGGTCACATGATTCAGGCGAAGGTCAAGGTCATTTTGTTAAAAAAAAATGCTTTATTTCATTTTCCGAAATGCATTATGTTTTACCCAGCTCGCATATAGTGATAGAAGCTTAATTATTGCTTTCAATAGTTTTACTTCTCTTTTTCTAGATCTATTGGTGAAGGTGCATGCTGCTTCAACAGTGAATGCTTGATTCCTGTGAACTAATATCTTAGCAATTATCAAGCTTAATTAACCATGGTGAACAAGAAGAGGAAAAGTGAACAAAGTTCAGATGCGTCTGAATCGTCTGTGAAACAGAAGTGTCTTACCTCCACTTGTGTGTTGCACACTCCCAAGGTACCTGATGATAATCCATTTACCTGTTTCAGTTTTGTGAAATTTGTGCCGTCAGAGAAGCTGTCATATTATACCTATAACCCTGGTACAGCTGGGGCGAGTTGTGTCCCTGGAATATGTCATTGTAAATTAAGCCAAACGCAGCACAGAAGCAATAAGAGATTGCCTGGATGCATGCCCCCACCACCACTTGTTTTTAGTATAGACGTGACAGACTCAAAGAGTTTGGGTCACATTTCATTTTGACCCATACATTTTGGGTACCTCATCTCTATACCCAAAAATTCTGACAGTATATGCGGGGGAGCGGGGAGGGAGCGGGGGCTTTGTAAATACATGCCATGCCATAATTAGGTATCATTTGCGAGGTAAGTATCAAACTTCTTTGCCAAGCAGTCAGGAAGCTACAGTACGGGCAGGAAGGTAGGTATCCTCTGTAGTATATATTGATATCGACGGGTTATAACTCTAGGTATTAAGCATCAACTAAGACAATCTCAACCTTGAAGACATTTTCATTGTCATTTCGACAGTGATCGTAAATTAATATTTTCGTTATTTTGGGATTACACTGGCTCAGTATGGTACAGATTCTAGTGATGAAACTTGGTCGAGTCCCATGCCAGATTCGACCCGGCAACCACCAGAGCAAGGCACCCAACCGCTAGCACAATTTCAACCTTTCTCGCCAATTAATAAAGGAGATACAGTTCAGACAAGAATGATATTGACACATATTGATGTCGATGATAAAGGGTCATAACTCTGTCGAAAACCATCGAAATGGGCAACAAATTAAATCTCACAGGACACATCTGCAGGATAGTATCTTCCATGGACGTGTCCAAGTTGTCCATCAAATAGTAACTGGCCAAGTCCCGAGCAAGCATATACTGATGTTGACGAAAAAGGGCCATAACTGTGGGGAAAATCATCGAAACGGGTGAAAAACCTGACAGAGCATATCTGCAAGATAATATCTTCCATGTTAGTGTCGAAGTCATCCATCAAATAGTAGCTGAAAATGGCACGGACTGGCATAGACTGTATGACTGTCTGTCAAATCAAGGTATTGAAAGACAGTTGCACTGTAGGACTGTCTGTCAACACAAGGTATTGAAAGATAGTTGCAGTGAGCTGAGCCAGGTGCCTCGCCTTCAGCGATTGGCCAATCGAATTGTGCCATTTTTAATTAAGACCCGCTTTCTCATTGGCTCACTTTAAAAAATGACCATCTTTATACACAAATACGTGACTATCTCAGCTGGAAGGTGACGTAAACGGCCTTGTCTTCACGCTCAAAATCTTGCGGCAAATGCGCAAATGTTCCTGTTGTTGCGTCACACAATCATTAGCCCTCCGTCAGATGGGTCCAATATTATAGGTTAGGACAAGCATATGTTGATGTTGACAATAAAAGCCAAGCCAAGATTGTAGGACTGTATGTCAACTGAAGGTATTGACTGACAGTTACATTGAGCTGTGCCAGCTGCCTCGCCTCCAGCGATTGGTCAATCGAGTTGCACCATTTTTAATTAAGACACGCTTTCTCATTAGATCACTTTAATAAAAATATGGCCATCCCCATCTTTATACACAAATACGTGACTATCTCAGTTGGCATGTGACGTAGCAATGATTTGTCTTCACTCTCAAAATCTTGCGGCTAATACGCAAATGTTATTGTTGTTGCATCACGCAATCATTATAATAACCCTCCGTCAGGTCGGTGCAACATTATAGGCTGGGACAAGCAGATATTGATGTTGACAATAAAGGGCCATAACTCTGGGGAAATAATCAAAATGGGTAAAAAGCATGACAATGCACACCTGGACATGATTGGACCATGATCGTTAATTCTCCTGGTCTGCGGATGTTTATTCCGACCTGAATGAGTTTGATCCGGATAGAAATTTGAACCGAAGATGCCGGCTGATAACGGCATAGTGTATGGATAGATATACATGGGAAGGGACCAGTCCAGCTTGGATCTTTTGTTAACGTCTTTGGATTACAAACTCGGAATTATAAAGTTATGGATAACAATTACGAGTGCTTGCTACGTAATGCTGGACCTGACGCTTGTATATGGAAATGAACATTGTCAAGGTATTGTAGTCTATTATTAGACATTGTGGATGTTTCTAGAATATAGAGCTGACGCAAGCTTGTTTGCGTACTATTATGTGGGACAGCCACTTGGAGCTTTCTGGAAGGCTACTGTAAATTGTATCTAGGACGGATGATGCGGTAATATTGTGTATTCTGGAGGCTTCTTGATTTGTAGAATGGTCTGGAATTCCTCATAGAGTATAAATAGCTCATCACTCAGTCATTAAGGAAGGGAATTCAAACTGGCTTTTTATGTGGGTCTGTTATACTGTGTCACTTTTGCCTGTAGCTACGGACTGCTGGATTATATATTCCTGTGTATTAACTGTTGGCTGCTGCATAATCTACGCTATTTGTTAACGGCTATCGGATATTGGACATTTACTGGGACTGTGTGCAACTGAGCAGTTTTGGATTATCATCATTCAGAAGAGTGATTTGTGCGTGTCAACAAGGACTGTAAAGAATACACCGGTATAGCATTGACCAGTAAGACTGTATTTCATACATCTATTTGTTGTATTAACCTTACTTAAATTGTATATGATTTTAGTATTGTAAATTGTTAATCCTTGACTTCACACGTCTTTCTGTTACGGTAAAAGCTGACGTAACAGAAATTGGGAGCCTGGCGTCCGGGAGAGTTTGTTTACATTATTGAACAGCTGGCAGCTTTGCAACATAGTTCTAAATTGATACAGCTTCACAACATCGTCTAAATTTGGGAAGTCAGTGAGTACACTATCAGCATGCCATTTGACCCGGCACAGTTTGCCTTAGATCATAGTCAGGAGGTATTTAGCGAACTGCACAAAGAAGATTTGTTCGCGTTGTGTAAATTCCCACAAATTGAAGTTAAAACATCTTTGAGAAAGCAAGACATTAAGAAACTCATTATTAATCATTTTGTTAGCAAACAAATTTGAGATGAAAGTGATTTTTATTTAACTAAGGAAACAGCTGATGATTTGGAAATAAGAAAATTAGAATTGCAAAATCAGCTGGAATTACAGAAATTAGAATAAGAAAAAAAGGAAAGAGAAAGAGAGAAAGAAAGACATTTTCAGTTAGAGAGAGAAAAGTTAAAAAAAGAAAGAGAATTAGAGAGAGAAAGGGAAGAAAGACAGTCTCAGTTAGAAATGAAGCATATGGAATTACAGTCGCAAATAAGTCCTCCTGCACATGCACCTGTACCATCACAATCAAAATTTGATGCGGCTCGTCAAATACGTCTCGTCCCACCATTTCAGGAAAAAGAAGTTGATAAATATTTTCTGCATTTTGAGAAAATTGCTGAAAATTTAAACTGGCCAAAAGGAAATTGGAGTTTACTTCTTCAAAGATTTTTGATCGGAAATTCAAGGGACATTTACACTCAAATGACGGTAGAGCAAGCATCAGATTATGATACAGTGAAGGATTTAATCCTTAAAGGTTATGAATTAGTTCCTGAAGCCTATAGACAAAAGTTTCGTAGTTGTGAAAAAGAAAACTCTCAGACTCATGTAGAAATTGCTCGTTCAAAAGAACAGTTATTTGATAGGTGGTATGCTTCGGTTAAAATTGACAACCAATTTGAAAGCCTTAGACAGCTTCTGCTGGTAGAGGAATTTAAAACGTGTATCCATGATGATAATAGAACATTTTTGATGAAAAAATGCCAACACTTTAGATCAGGCAGCACGTTTTGCTGACGAATACGCTCTGACATACGAATTATCACCTGTCAATGCTGTTAAACCAAGTTCATTCCTGTCTAATCTCTCAGGTAACAAACCCAGTTCTTTCTCAGGGCGTAAAACTTTTAACCCCAGTTACAAAGGTCACAGGTCAAACACAAAGTCTCATTCACCCACTTTTAACACTCAAAATAAAGGATATGTGACGACAATACGGGAATAACTCCCTTATATGTGATGGTAATCAAGCTGAATTTTCTTTTCAATCTAAAACTCCTCGGCCTGATTTGATATTTTTGAGGCATTTACAGTGAGGATTTTCTCTTATAGCAAAAATATGACACCTCAAACCAAAATAATGGTTTCACACAATATATTAGAAAGTTTGCTTATTGGAAGGAACCACGAATGGTTTTGGTTTGAGGTGTCATATTTTTGCTACAATAGAAAACCCTTCACGAAAATGCCCAAAAATACCAAAATAAGCCCGGGAGCACATTTTCATCAATCATATCTCCATTTTTGTTTAACTGAACATCTCAGTTTTTTCGAAGGGGATATTTCAGTATGTAAACTTCAAGAAAAATCTTATATGGCAGGTTTTGGAGTGAAAAAAAATCGGCTTTATTATCATCACACACAGAGGAGTTTTTCGTATGTAAACGTCACATATCCTTTCCAGTTTGCAATTATTGTAAGAAAAAAGGTCACTTAATGGCAAACTGGCCCAGTGGTTTCCTCACTTCAAGATCTATACCCAAGCAGGTTAGTGACGTTCATAGTGTATGTGACGTTAAGATGGCCGGCAACACACTCCCTATGAGTTCTATCAAGGATAAGTTTGACAGATTTTCAAATCTTGTTATGGAGATTTTTGAACCCTTTATCCACAATGGTTTTGTGTCACTTTCAAGTGATTTGTCGAATGCTACTCCTGTGAAGATTTTGCGAGACACGGGCGCGTCCTAGTCTCTTTTGTTGGCAGATACTTTGCCGTTTTCTGACTCTTCATCTGCAGGCAGTAATGTCCTGACTAAAGGGGTAAATTTTGTAAATTATACACTCGTTCCGCTCCATAACATTTATCTGTCTTCCGACTTGATTTCTGGGCCTGTTACGTTGGTTATTAAAGTTAGGTTACCATTTGAGGGTATTCAATTACTTTTTGGAAATGATCTTGCGGGAGATAAGGTCGGTATTAACCCGATTGTAACTGGCAAGCCTTGTTTGGATCAGACCCATGATCCAGTTGAAGACGAAATTCAAAGTTTGTATCCTGCTTGTGCAGTTACTAGAGCCATGTGTAAATTGGCTGAAGAGTCTGAAAAGTCTCTTAAAGATGACGTTTGTTTGGCCACACTTTCGTGTGTTTAAATGATGAGGCTGATAAGCCACATTTTGATAGCAAATTGGAATGTTCTAATGACAAAATTTCAAAATCACGGCTGGTTAATGAACAGCATAGTGACAAGGACATTTCCAAGTTGTTTGACAGGGCAGTAGATGAGTGTGATGCAACTCAAGAGCTTGTGTGTTACTTTTGTAAGAGTGGTGTTCTTATGCGCAAATGGCGACCGCCAGATGTGTCACCTGATGACGAGTGGGCAGTTAAGTATCAGATTGTATCAGACTTCATATCGTTCAGACATCCCCAAGAGTGATTATAGATTGTGTTGGTCCATTACCAAAAACAAAGTCAGGCAATCAATACATGTTAACAATCATGTGTGCATCAACCAGGTTCCCTGAGACCATTCCTTTGCGGAATATTAAGGCAAAAACTATTGCCTTAGTTAAGTTTTTCACACTTGTCGGCCTATCCCAGTCCGTTCAGTCTGATCAGGGATCTAATTTCATGTCAGGAATTTTTGAACAAGTCATGCATGAATTGGGAATAAAGCAGTACAAATCATCTGCATACCATCCAGAAAGCCAAGGCGCATTAGAAAGATTTCAGCAGACATTAAAGAACATGATTGAGACTTATTGTTTTGACACTGAGACTGGGATGAAGGCATACATTTGTTATTGTTTGCTGTTAGCGAGTCTGTTCAAGAGTCTTTAGGCTTCAGTCCATTTGAATTCTTTGGTCATACAGTTAGAGGACCACTTAAACTGCTAAAGAAAAAGTTCCTAGACGGTGATCTTGACTCATGAGTCTCTTACAATATGTGTCGGACTTTCGCACCGGGTTGACTAAAGCATGTGATTTGGGCATGTACAATTTAAAGTCAGCACAAAAATGTATGAAAATAACCTATGATAAACATGCCCTTAAACGAAGTTTCAAACCTGGTGAGAAGGTACTAGCTTTTCTGCCTATTCCTGGTAATGCAATTAAGGCTTAATATTATGGTCCTTATATCAAATTAAGTGACCTCAATTAAAAAAAACTTAAGAAATTAAGTGACCTTATTTATGTAATTCAGACTCCTGACAGGCGTAAACACAAACGTTTATGTCATGTAAATATGTTAAAGTTATACATAGACAGAGATAGCACTAACAGTACTGTACACCCTGTAAGTGTAGTTAGTTCTGACCCTGAGAATAATGAAACTTGTGAAGAGCCCATGACAGCAGCCAAATTGCAGAACTCTGACATTCTACTCAATTTGGATTCCAAGTTGTGTCATCTTGAACCAGCGCGTCAAGAAGAACTTCGAACTCTGCTCAGTCAATATGAACATTTGTTTCCCGCTATTCCTACTCGGACTATTAAAATTTCACACGACGTCAATGTCGGAGATCCTAATCCAGTGAAGCAGCACCCATATCGTTTGAATCCCATTAAACAAAACGATCTGAAAAGAGAGATTCAGTATTTATTGGACAATGACTTCATTGAACTAAGTAATAATAACTGGAGTTCACCTTGTATCCTCGTTCCAAAGCCAGATGGCAGTTACAGGATGTGTACAGAAAGGTGAACACATCGACCAAAACAGAAACATTCACTATTCCAAGCATTGGCGATTGCATTGATGAAAGTGGGAAATGCCAAGTTTGTGTCAAAGTTTGATCTTCTGAAAGGATTTTGGCAAGTTCCACTGACAGATCGTGAGAAGGAGATATCAGCATTCGTCACTTCGGAGGGTCTGTTCCAGTACAAAGTCATGCCAATTGGAATGAAAAAATTTCCGGCAACGTTCCAGCGTCTCATCAACCGTGTGACTTCTAATTTGGAAGGAATATAGATTTTTTTGCAATAATGTTTTGAATTGTCAAGAAAGTTCCAAGTTTGAAACTTTCTTTTTTTTAAGAGGGGGAGTATCATGGTATTGTAGTCTATTATTAGACATTGTGGATGTTTCTAGAATATAGAGCTGACGCAAGCTTGTTTTCGTACTATTATGTGGATCAGCCAATTGGATCTTTCTGGAAGGCTACTGTACATTGTATCTAGGTCAGATGATGCGGTAATAATGTGTATTCTGGAGGCTTCGTGATTTGTAGAATGGCCTGGAATTCCTCATAGAGTATAAATAGCGCATCACTCAGTTATTAAGGAAGGGAATTCAAACTGGCTTTTTATGTGGGTCTGGTATACTGTGTTACCTTTGCCTGTAACTACGGAGTGCTGGATTATTTAGTCTTGTGTATTAACTGTTGGCTGCTGCATAATCTACGCTATTTGTTGACGGCTATCGGATATTGGACATTTACTGGGACTGTGTGCAAATGAGCAGTGTTGAATTACCATTATTCACAAGAGTGATTTGTGCGCGTCAACAAGGACTGTAAAGAGTACACCGGTATAGCATTGAACAGTAAGACTATATTTCATACATCTATTTGTTGAATTAACCTTACTTAATTTGCATATGATTTTAGTATTGTAAACTAATATTTGATTGTTAATCCTTGGCACGTCTTTCTGTTACGATAAAAGCTGACGTAACAACACTGATACACGGGGAACAAACGAAATTCAGGTGTTTAGAAATAATTTATTCATTGGCCTAAAAGAATCATGTGTACATGCTACATACAAAATACAGTTTCAAAGAAACGCGGGCGTTATTCAAACAATCAACGCAACCCCATTGCTTGATACATGTAGGGGAAATAGGGTATTCCAAAAAAGGTCGTTTGAAATTAGCTTATCCATAAAAGACGGGATCCATCATCAGATCTAATTAGTTGTACATTGCAACACATTCTCGTTAACGTTGATACAACGTACAGAAAGACACCATTCTTGAAAATGCTATTATATACCATGGTGCAATAATAGATGTAGTAAAACTGGAAATACTTTATTTAGGAATAAAATGCACTCTCGTTGTGCTGCATTTGAACGAAACAGCTTCAAATTTAGATCCACATGTTTTATTTTCCCCACATTCTGTGGTCAAATGCGTATTTAGACGTACAGCCGCAGACATTATATAAATATATATCGCATTTAAAAAAAATGGTTATACTCCTTGCAGCATTGGCAACATCAGATAAATATGGATCAATACAATACCTTCGTTCCTCCATGCAATAATACTAGAACAAAGATATAAATCGATCCTTTCAACGTTAAATACATCGGCAGAAAGGAAACCTGTACTTAAGCACATCAAACTGATTTATATATATTTTCAATATCTGTTCGGTTATCTCTTGAATTATGAATTAAATCTACAGATTTTTGCGAAAAATTGCTCTCTGAATGAATCGGATATCGGTGGAATTGTGAAAGACAATAATACTTAAATATTGTTGTGCTGTGTCCAAAAACACAAAATTTGGGAATCTGTATGTTCAAATAGAGTCTGTTATAGAATAAATGAGCTGCAGCTCTCCATATAAACGGATGTAGCAGATAATTGAGATTGCATGATATTAATTAGCGAATATTTTAAATTGTGACTTAACTTATGACCCCAACGCAGAAAGATGTAATTCACATATCACGTCACCATTCTTCTTACCCTCACAGGGCTGGTCTATCATCGGGCTGGCTGTGGCTATGAAGAGAAGAGGAAACATATGGTCATGGCGAAATCTGATAACCGAAATGTCCACCCTCGCTAAACCAGCGGTTATATCTATATCCCTGGTACAGCTGGGGTCACATTTCATTTTGTGTACCTCATGTCTATACCCAAAAATTCTGACAGTATATGCGGGAGAGGGCGGGGGGGGGGGGCGTAAATACTTGCCATGACATAGTTTAGTTATCATTTGCGTGGTAAGTATCAAACTTCTTTGCCAAGTAGTCAAGAAGCTGCAGTACGGACAGGAAGTTAGATGTCCTAGATAGTATATATTAATACCAACCGGCCATAACTCAAGATATTAACCATCTACTGAGACAATCTCATCCTTGAAGATATCTTCATTGTCATTTAGAAAGTCATCGTATCATAATATTTTCGTTATTTTGGGATTACACTGTCTCAGTATAGTACAGATTCTAGTGATGAAAATTGGTCGAGTGCCCTGCGTGATTCGAACGGGCAATCACCAGAGCAAGACACCCAACCGCCAGCACAATTTCAATCTTTCTCGCCAATTAATAAAGGAGATACAGATCAGACAAGAATGATATTGACACATATTGATGTCGATGATAAAGGGTCATAACTCTGTCGAAAACCATCGCAATGGGTAAGAAAGTAAATCTTACAGGACACATCTGCAACATAGTATCTTGAATGTACGTGTCCAAGTTCTCCATCAAGTAGTAACTGAGCAAGGCCCGGGCAAGCATATACTGATGTTGACGAAAAAGGGCCATAACTCTGGAGAAAATCGTCGAAACCGGTGAAAACCCTAACAGTGCATATCTGCAAGATAATATCTTTCATGTTAGTGTCGAAGTCATCCATCAAATAGTAGCTGAAAATGGCACGGACTGGCATAGACTGTATGACTGCCTGTCAAATCAAGGCATTGAAAGACAGTTGCACTGTAGGACTGTCTGTCAACTCAAGGTATTGAGAGATAGTTGCAGTGAGCTGAGCCAGCTGCCTCGCCTCCAGCGATTGGCCAATCGAATTGTGCCATTTTTAATTTAGACACGCTTTCTGATTGGCTCACTTAAAAAAATGGCCATCCCCGTCTTTATACACAAATACGTGACTATCTCAGCTGGCAGGTGACGTAGCACGGCCTCGTCTTCACGCTCAAAATCTTGCGGCTAATACGCAAATGTTCTTCTTGTTGAGAGATAGTTGCAGTGAGCTGAGGCAGCTGCCTCGCCTCCAGCGATTGGCCGTTCCAATTGTGTCATTTTTAGTTAAGACCCGCTTTCTCATTGGCTCACTAAAAAAATGGCCATCTCCATCTCTATACACAAATACGTGACTATCTCAGCTGGCAGGTGACGTAGCACGGCCTCGTCTTCAGCCTCAAAATCTTGCGGCTAATACGCAAATGTTCTTTTTGTTGCGTCACACAATCATTAGCCCTCCGTCAGATGGGTCCAATAGTATAGGTTAGGACAAGCATATGTTGATGTTGACAATAAAAGCAAAGATTGTAGGACTGTATGTCAACTGAAGGTATTGACTGACAGTTACATTGAGCTGTGCCTGCTGCCTCGCCTCCAGCGATTGATCAATCGAGTTGCACCATTTTTATTTAAGACCCGCTTTCTCATTGGCTCACTTAGAAAATGGCCATCCTCATCTTTATACACAAATACGTGACTATCTCAGTTGGCATGCGACGTAGCACGGATTTGTCTTCACTCTCAAAATCTTGCGGCTAATACGCAAATGTTCTTGTTGTTTTATCACATAATCATTATAATAACCCTCCGTCAGGAGGGTGCAACATTATAGGCTGGGACAATCAAATATTGATGTTGACAATAAAGGGCCATAACTCTGGGGAAGTCATCAAAATGGGTAAAAAGCATGACCATGCACACCTGGGCATGACTGGACCATGATCGTTAATTTTCCTGGTCTGCGGATGTTTATTCGGACCTGAATGAGTTTGATCCGGATCGAAATTTGAACCGAAGATGCCGGCCGATAACGGCATAGTGTATGGATTGATATACATGGGAAGGAACCAGTCTAGCTTGGATCTTTTGTTAACGTCTTTCGATTACAAACTCGGAATTATAAATTACAACACATATAAGGGAAGTGGGAAGAGGTGCCGACATACTGACAGAGCCACATAACTTCACAGCATAGTCTTCCGGTTAACCTATTCTAAATCACATACCAATCACTAAAGTCATGGACAACAATTACGGGTGCTTGCTACCTAATGCTGGACCTGCCGCTTGTATTGAAATGAACACTGATACACGGGGAACAAACAAAATTCAGGTGTTTAGAAATAATTTATTCATTGGCTTAAAAGAATCAAGTGTACATGCTACACACAAAATACAGTTTCGAAGAAACGCGGGCGTTATTCAATCGATCAACGCAAACCCATTGCTTGATACATGTGGGGGAAATAGAGTACTCCAAAAAGGTCGTTTGAAATTAACTTATCCATAAAACAGGGTCTCCATCATCAGATCTAATTAGTTGTACATTGTAACACATTCTCGTTAACGTTAATACAGCGAGCAGAAAGACACCTTTCGTGAAAATGCTTTTAAATACCATGGTGCAATCATAGATGTAGTAAAACTGGAAATACTTTATTTAGGAATTCGATGCACTCAAGTTGTGCTGAATTTGAACGAAACAGCTTCAAATTTAGATCCACATGTTTTATTTTCCCCATATTCTGTGGTCAAATGCGTATTTAGACGTACAGGCGCAGAGATTATATAAATATATATCACATTTAAAAAAATGGTTATACTCCTTTCAGCATCGGCAACATCAGATAAATATGGATCAATACAATACCTTCGTTCCTCCATGCAATAATACTTGAGCAAAGACATAAATCGATCGTTTCAACACTAAATACATTGGCAGAAAAGAAACCTGTACTTTAGCACATAAAACTGATTGATATATATTTTCAGTATCTGTTCCGTTATCTCTTGAATTATGAATTAAATTTACAGATTTTTGCGAAAAATTGCTCTCCGAATGAATCAGATTTCGGTGGAATTGTGAGAGACAATAATACTTAAATATTGTTGTACTGTATCCAAAAACACAAAATGTGTATGTCCGAATGGAGTCTGTTGTAGAATAAACGATCTACAGCTCTTCGAATAAACAGATGTAGCAGATAATTTGGGGCTACATGATATTAATTAGCGAATATTTTACATTGTGCCTTAACTTTTGACCTCAACGCAGAAAGCTGTAATTCATATCTTCCTTCCCTTCCAGACTTGTTCAACATTACATGGTATTTCATCAGTTTGTTTGTCCGTAGGGGCCTACAGGTACAGCATTTCTGTACAGAAAACAGTGAGATACCAGTATCAAATGAAGTCCAAATCTGACACCGGAAATAGAATGTCAGGCAATTGGACGTGTATCACAGTCGACATTCGCCAGCCAATCACATTTGTTCTTCCTCGATGAATAGCCACTTCCGGAAGGACATTTGATGCGGGCAACGATCCTCCCATGGTTGCATTTGTAGAATCTCAAGCAGTGGGTTAGGTCCGCCACGTCACCATTCTTCTTTTTCTCGCAGGGCTGGTCTATTATCGGGCTGGCTGTGGCTATGAAGAGAAGAGGTAACATATGGTCAGGGCGAAATCTGATCACTGAAATATCCACCCTCGCTAAACCAGAGGTTATAGTTTAGCAGGAAATATAGGTTCCCATGCACCCCACTAAAACTAAATTCCAAAATGATTTTTAGCACCCCTAGGACATCTACTTGGAAAAATTTGATGTTGCCAGCGGGAAAAAATGTCCCCCGGTATCCTAATTAGCATACTTCCAAGATGGCTGCCATCCGCATCCATTAAAACGCTAAGTGTCTTTTGTCAGTAAATAATGAGTCGATTTTGATGAACTTTGATGTCGTTATTATGGTTTTCTGAGGTGCAGAATTGATTTCCGAAGTTTTAAAACGATTTAAAGTCAAGGTCACATGATTCAGGCGAAGGTCGATGTCATTTTGGTAAAAAAATGTTTCATTTCATTTTCCGAAATCCATTATGTTTACCCAGCTCGCATATAGTGATAGAAGCTTACTTATTGGTTTAAACAGTTTTACTTCTCTTTTTCGAGATCTATTGGTGAAGGTGCATGCTGCTTCAACAGTAAATGCTTGATTCCTGTGAACTAATATCTTAGCAATTATCAAGCTTAATTAACCATGGTGAACAAGAAGAGGAAAAGTGAACAAAGTTCAGATGCGTCTGAATCGTCTGTGAAACAGAAGTGTCTTACCTCCACTTGTGTGTTGCACACCCCCAAGGTACCTGATGATAATCCATTCACCTGTTGGGCGAGTTGTGTTCTTGGAAGATGTCATTGTAAATTAAGCCAAACACAGCACAGAAGAAATATGAGATTGCCTGGATGCAGACCCCCGCCACCACTTTTTCTTTAGTATAGACGTGACAGACTCAAAGAGTTTAAGTCACATTTCATTTTGACCCATACATTTTGGGTACCTCATCTCTATACCCAAAAATGTTGACAGTATATGTGGGGGAGGGGGGAGGGGGCGAGGGCGTAAATACATGCCATGACATAATTTAGTTATCATTTGCGAGGTAAGTATCAAACTTATTTGCGAAGTAGTCAGGAAGCTACACTACAGACAGGAAGGTAGGTATCCTCTGTAGTATATATTGATATCGACGGGCCATAACTCTAGATATTAAGCATCAACTAAGACAATCTCAACCTTGAAGACATTTTCATTGTCATTTCGACAGTGATCGTAAATTAATATTTTCGTTATTTTGAGATTACACTGGCTCAGTATAGCACAGATTCTATTGATGAGAATTGGTCGAGTGCCCTGCGGGATTCGAACCGGCAACCACCAGAGCAAGGCACCCAACCGCCAGCACAATTTCAACCTTCCTTGCCAATTAATAAAGGAGATACAGCTCAGACAAGAATGATATTGACATATATTGATGTCGATGATAAAGGGTCATAACTCTGTCGAAAACCATCGAAATAGGTAACAAGTTAAATGTCACGGTACACATCTGCAAGATAGTATCTTCCATGTACGTGTCCAAGTTCTCCATCAAATAGTAACTGAACAAGGCAGGGGCAAGCATATACGGATGTTGACGAAAAAGGGCCATAACTGTGGGGAAAATCATCGAAACGGGTGAAAAACCTGACAGTGCATATCTGCCAGATAATATCTTCCATGTTAGTGTCGAAGTCATCCATCAAATAGTAGCTGAAAATGGCAGGGGCTGGCATAGACTGTATGACTGTCTGTCAAATCCAGATATTGAAAGACAGTTCCACTATAGGACTGTCTGTTAACTCATGGTATTGAGAGACAGTTGCAGTGAGCTGAGCCAGCTGCCTCACCTCCAGCGATTGGACAATCGAGACAATTTCTAATTAAGACCCGCTTTCTCATTGGCTCACTTTAAAAAAAAAGTGACCATCCCCATCTTTATAGACAAATACGTGACTATCTCACTTGGCATGTGACGTAGCACGGATTTGTCTTCACTCTCAGAATGTTGCGGCTAATACGCAAATGTTCTTGTTTTTGCATCACATAGTCATTAGCCCTCCGTCGGGTGGGTGCAACATTATAGGCTGGGACAAGCAAATATTGAGGTTGATAATAAAGGGCCATAACTCTGGGGAAATCATCAAAATGGGTAAAAAGCATAACAAAGCACACCTACATAATATTATAATACTAAGCAATTCCTTCGAATTTACAAACTTCTGTAAGAGAGATACAGCCGGGACAACAAAGTACTATAGTATATAATGAAGTCACCAAGAAAGTAAGATAACTTGTAAATGTTTTTAATAACATGACAGTGCACATATAAAATTCACTAAGCTTCTTCCTTCTAAGTTTTGAAGCTGCCCATTAAATAGTAACCGACATATGGGCCGGACAAGCATAAATTGACGTCGATGAGAAGTGCCTATATCTCTGGGGAAGATCATCAAAACCTGAAAAAGCCTCTGACTGTGCACATATGCAAGGAAATAAGCAGCTTTCATATAAGTTTCGAAGTAGCTAGTTTCTTAAAATCTTGAAAATTATAAAGGTAATATCTTCGTGTTTTCCAGTGCCCCTTTTTCGCTCAAATTCGAAATTCTGCAAACAAAATTACAAATATCGCCGGGATAAGTTTGGCCATGGAATAAGCGGACACACGGACTAACGGACAAAGTTATTCCTATGATTAAAGGGTGGATAGCAACAAGATAAGCACGCAAGGTAAGTTGTAAGGTGTTTGGCCAATCAGATTATTTGTTCTATTTGACCACGGTATGCGATCACATGACAAATTATCTCAGGTTCACTTTGATGAAAGTGGGCGGATGATAGTCTACTATCCAAAATGATCTGGGTTTCAAATTCGGAGGGATGCCACATGGAAATCTGGTACCCTGTGCCCTGGTAAATTGAAGTGGTCTCCTTTGGGCTTTTGTCTTCTGTTGTGGTTGATGTCACATCTATGTCCATTCATCCGTTTCCTTAGTGTCTGTCCCGTTTCCACGATGTAAACTACAGTAGGACATTTCTGACAGGGAATAGCGTAGACGACGTTAGAAGATGCACAGGGGTGTATGTACCCTTGATGGAGAACTTGGTTTGGTTAGGTCCAGTGATTTTGATTAGGTCACAGAGTAGACATTTGCCACGTCCTTGTTACATGAAGTCGTACCGTTGCGGGCTGTATCGCTGGGAAGGGCTTCGAAGATTGGTTGTTTCTTCGGGTTAGTAGATTGATGGAAGGCGATGACGGGCTTTTTGGCGAAGATCTTTTGGAAGGACATCTTCATTAAGAATGGGTTATAGATCATTCACAATACGCCGTAGAGGTTTAACTTGTGTGTAGGTAACCACAAGTGGAACTTTATTCTCTTCGTGGCGGCGGCGGTACTGAAGTAGATTTTCTCGTGTTAATCTGGTAGCCGTAGAAATGTGTTGGTCTAGTGTTTGTGGTTTGTACCTGAGGCTTTTAAAGGCGTGTCTTTAAGGGCGAGGTATCGCGATCTTTGGGGTTGGAGCAAATACGTTGATAACGGAGGGCTCGGATGTATACTATGGGCATAGTGGTGTGCGGCGGATGGAAACTGAAGGCTTGAATGTAGCTGTACTTTTCGTTTGGCTTCCGGTACAGAGAGGCGTCTATGTGGCCTTCTCTATCGAGAATCGAGGAAGTGGATCTGGTTGGTTGAAGATTCAAGGGCCATGTTGACACTATGGTGCAAGGCGTTGAAATCTCGATGAAACTGTTGTAGTGCTGGTTGGCCATGCGTCCATATAACAAAAATATCACCAATGAAAAGCACGTATACTAGTGGGACTAGATGGTGGGACTAAATTGGCCGAGAATATGTTGGAATATTATGGGGCCATCCGGGTTGCTATATGGCAGTTCCGTTTGTCTGTAGGCACATAAGCTGATGAGGAGTTGTCGTGTGGTGTGTCGTTAACGACCTGTATTCCATACATGGAATATCGGTGTACAGCACCCGCACGTCCAGTCCAGTGGTTGTTAGTGTAATGAGTTTTGGCCAGTGGTTGATGTCAGCTCACTGTCAATGTAGCTGGATACATTCTCTGTGAGGGTCCCGATAACGGATACAATAGGGCGGCCAGGGTTGCTCGATTTCTGAATTTTGGGCATAATACAGAAAGCCCCTGGCCGTGGCTCGATGGGAAGTAATGCCTCCAAGTTCTTGTGATCTCCATAAGGAAGGTGCTTCGGCACTTTTTTTACTTACTTCTAAGCTCTTTTTAGTCGTTCATACTACACATACTAACACGGCTATCCTCAGTTTCTGCAGTACATATATGTAATACCATGCAGGCTACTACCAATACACAGCTTCCAATCTGTCCTACCAGATACAAATTAACTAGAAGTGTGTTTCATTAGATTGGACTATGAAAATTGTGTTTCAATTTTTGAATTGACCAATCAATTTTTTGTTATCCTATAGCACCTCCCACGTGATACAAGATTTAATATCTGTTGACGAGAAATATATAAAACAATGTACTTACTGACAACGACATTGCCGGGGATCAATCTACTTTTACATTCCTCTGCTATAAGGAAAGCTAATTCACACGTGTTATTTCTGGTCCCGAAAAGGGTGTTTTCTGGGCAGCTCATGGTGGCCACCACTGTCCGGTTTGTACAGGGCAGAAACTGGGCGCAGTTGTCTGGATCCGGGTTGATTCCGTCCGGGTTTATACATCTGGGATCATCTGGTGATTTGAGGAAAAACAAAAACGAGAAATGCTTTAAACAATGAGATACAAAATAAATTTTAGTACTCTCATATGATCATTTTCATACCGTGTTAATAATTACTTTCAACGGCGTTGAAATTGTATTTTCAGAAAAATAATATAATTCCAACGAATAATAATATAATTTAATAATACAAATACAAAAAATCCTCTGTTGTGCGTCGTTTCGTTGAGGTCCGTGAAGTTCCATCTTTGACAATGACCAAAAGTCAGGGAAAGCTTTGGTGTAAGACCCTTCATTGAAAATATATAGGCGCGGCGGAAGCAATTCAACATTTTTGGGGCGCGGGGGTGGGGGGGGGGGGCAATTCGGGCGTGGGACCGGGAGGGGATCCTCCCCCTGGGAATTTTGAAAATGTACCCTTCATTTTACGCCCTTTGACACATTTTCAGAGAAAATTTTAGGGTGAGAATTTTCACCATTTCCGCCTTTCTAACTCTTTTAAAGAGATAATTTCCGACCCATTTCAAGGCACTTTAATTTCGTGAGTCTTACGTCACCGAACCGTTGCCAAACCCAGCTACACGACTTATTTCCAATTATGATTATATTTACTATTTCAGGAATTCGGGGATGCTATTGTTTATTAGGGGCCCCCCCCCCCTCCCCGAAGAAGAGGGGGCCTTCTTGGAACGGGTTTTGTCTATGGGCCAGTTGTGCTTGGTTTCCAAGAATTTCCGAGAGAACGAAGTAGATTTCAGTTCAAACCTTTGGATAAAATGTAGAGAAGGTTTAGATCTAGCATGGGGTTGAATTTGGGCTGTCTCAGATGAACGGAAGTGTGTCTTTCAAGCCTAAATTGTTCATCTAAAATTCTAAACCGGAAGTTTGAAAAAAGACATTTAACAACAACAACTGCGCCGAAACGTCTTTGCGCATACTGTAAAATGGGTTAGTCTGGCGAGACTTTTACGAGAAAAATTTATACAGCCTCCTTTCTGAGATAGCCTGGCAATCGGAAGCTCTCAAAATATTTAACATGGCAAAGGCGCACGAGGGTTCCCGACATCAGACCACTTGTAGAAAATGGCGGCGTAAATGGGCAAAGTACTGTGCCGAATTAACAAGAAAGGAATAATAATCAATCAAGGTTGCCAATAGTGTGAACTCTCAAATCACGTTTGCGGTACGAATTAATTTTTGAGGATATATATTTGTCTTTGCTGATGCACGACCATCGCGGCAGCGAGGCATAAAAATTCCGAGACGACCGGTTGAAGTGATAACAGGTGATCTTCGATCAAGTTTTTGTGTGAATTCATTTGTTGTCGATCTGATACCAAGTTACATGGAGAGAAGTCATACCAACTGGTTATACCTATTGGTTATAATCCCCAGAAGGGAAGAGGGGTGGCTGTCTTCGCTTATTAGACGGCAGCGTGGAGCCGACGGCATGTCGATCTGATGGGAGTTACACAACAAGAACAACAACATCGTTGATGTTACGCTTCTCGTTTGTTCGTCGGGCATTCTTCTTTTGATAAGTGGGAATACATTTCTGCTAAGTAGTAAGTGTATTTATAGGGAATATTTATTTAGCTGTCATACTAAGAAGCAGTAATCTTTATTTCATTAACTACGAGGAACATTTTTTACTAGTTGGAAAAAAAACTGACTAACCGCTCAGCAATTAAAAAAATAAAAACTTTTTCCGACCAACCGACCCAAACTCACTGACCAGGGTCTGTTACCCAATCTTTAATTTAGGCCCGACCAGCGCAACTGGAGTATGGATTCCCGTGCTATAACATTGTCTGGCACCCGGTTTTCTTCATAATTTGGTTCTGTATGTCAAAAACTTCTGGGGTTTTTTCTTCATTTTTTTAAAAGTTTAGTGAAGTGGGAGGTCATACATGTAGTTTACTTGATTATCTCCTATACTAGAGAAGTGAGGATGTAACCTAGCTGCATTTTCATGCGAAAAAAACCAACAAGACAAGTTGATCAGGTGAACAAAATTGTTTATTCCTATGAATCTAGGTAGCGATCTTAGTTCTTGTTAGTGAGTTTTGTCTGGAAGACGTTCCCGGGGCGGCGATGCTTGTCCTATCCATTCCCAATAGCTAGTAAAAAAAATATTTGGCAAGGGTATCTATTTTCCAGAAAATACTGAACCTTGTTTGTCTTTCCCGGCATATAGAAACCAAATTATTTATAAAAAAAATACGAGCATCTGTCCGCCTGTAACATGCAAATCTTTCAGCACATCTGTGGATCACAAGCAATTGATAACTGTTCTATTGTTCTTAGTTGTCATTGGCGACTGCTAGATGTATCTGCCAGGGAGGCATTAGATGTGACAACGAGTTTGGGGAGTAAAGATGCGAATCTTCTGCTCATATGTTGTATATTAAATAAATAATGCATTCCAAATGTACTATAATATCTGTACCAGTCCAAAATTTTGGGTGGCCATTCGAAGTCCATGAGTTCCAGTATCAATTTGGTATATTTATCATCTTGTCATGCCATGAATTAGATCTTTCGATTATGAAGACGCGGAAATTCTTCATGGACAACGGCTGTCTATTGAAAGTCGGATGTGACGATTAAAGCGTACTATCAACTTCGTTGTGCATCTAAACAGCTGTGCGTGTTAAAGGCTTGTGAAACACCTACTGGCATTTTCCGGCTTACTGTGAGAACTATGAACATGTATACATTATTGGAACGACTATTTCTCTGGGTTTTCAAATATGTGAATATATTTGTTGTGAGATATCTATGTATTAATTTATACAAATTTAAATGCATTTCTTTTCAATAAATGAGCCCCTATTTTCGAACGTTTATTTTTCGATAAGTCTCCATTAAAATGTTAAATTTGTCGAGTATGAGTAGAACAACCCTTCAACCCTCGGGTTCTTCTCAAAATTTCGCCCAGATCTTTTTCTGTTGAATTTTATGTTTTTAATGTGATAGTAAACCCTTGAAAAAAAGTATATTGTGAATGAAAGAATAGTTCTATCACTGTCGAAAAGTATTTTTCATTTATTTTTCCGATTATTTTCAACCGAGCAAAAAACCAATAAACTTTGGATGGTAGCCCGTGAGTGCCATTCCTCTGTATTATTTTTAGACTTCTCGATGTTATAACTTTTCTTCAATCAAATATACTGCTATACACACTGTAATATGGACAAGACATCGATATAGTAACAAATCTGCCTGACTGAGAAGAACCAACTTTGCTAATTCGTCGATAACGTAATGCGGCGCCCTCAAGTATATATTTGACATTTTTGTTATATGTATCTGTGGGCAGGTTATAGTTCGAAGAACTCTTTGCACACCATGTACTTCTTAAGTAAGTTGCGTACAGACAAATATTGGTGAAATGACAAATAGATATTTTGGTCCAGTTGCGTAATCTAAGTCCAGTTATGTAATCTATGTACAGTTATTGTTTAGCCATTAAATAAGAAATAATGTTCCATGTTAAACCTTCAAAATACTTTCCTAGGGATATCTACTTCCCTATTGAGCCAACATAACGATGAGTGTTTTGGAAGCATCGGCAATAATCGAGAGAACAGGAAAATGGAATGGTCGTAACAGACCACCATACAACACATAGTTTAAATGCGTTTTATTCGGTTGAGAAAAATCGGAAAAATAAATAAAAAAATACTTTTGGACGATGATGGAATTATTCTTCCATTTACAACATACCTTTGTCAAGGGTTTACAATTCCTTTAGTTTAGCGCTCCAAAACATTGTATATGCGAATAACACGAGGGCAACAAATAAATCGCGTGAGGCGCTGTGACATGTAAGGTCACATTACAAAATGGTGAAAGTTTAATAATAACTATCATCATGCGCATAACATGGTGGTTTCTTACGACCTGGATAATGGTATTTGAATCAATTATATAATCCCTTGATTCTGCCCCCGGAGGACCTCCTCGTATTTGAGGTGTTTCTCCTGATTCTGCGCTGGGACGGAAGTTTTGCAGCTGACATGCGCTGTTCGGATTTTGGGAGGGATGATGTGTTTGAAATTATAGTTTCAACATGGCTGCCAATATACATACTCCTACCAGTGCTGGTCGAGACAGTATATTCTACATATACAGCTACGAGACCGTGCCGAGTGGGATTCCGCCGAAAATAGTTCCAAACTGGACATGGTTCAGTGCACCCCGATCTCATTCTGGCGTGTCTAGATTGGCGAAAGGGTTACCAAATAGGATAAAATGAGAAGAAAAAAAAGAGAAACTTACTGATGATTGGAGTGGTGGGCGTCTGGTTACAGTCATCCCACTGGGTCATCGGTTCTACGCATGCGTGGCCTATGTTGGACCAGATCCGAGTCTCATTGCACTGCATGGTGTGGATAACTTTGCCTTGGACGCAGAAATACACTGATTTACAGTCATTATTATCACGTGTCCATTCTGTGGCCCAGGGGTCATTACATCCGGGGTCCGCCCCGAAGTTATTGTTCTTGTTGTTCTGGGAAAACACACACCCACTCATTAAAAGCGAACTTAACCACGTCCATAACGTTATTCTCATCTTGAAACAAGATGTCGTCTTCCGAGAAAGAAAAATACTCTTATTCAACTCATGGGAAACTCATGCATGCTACGATAGCAACTTTCAATTGAAAAACCCTCTTCTCCGGGAAACTTTTCATTTTATATACCCGAAGAATATCAATCAGTTCATTGTTTCCAGCCATATGCGTTTCCTCTTCCTAAGTTCTCCACAAGCGTTAACCTCGATGAAAGCGGCCGGGATTAAACGATTTTCTTGGACCTTAAACATTGTCGGTGAATCGCGCTCGTGTTAACAGTTCGGATACTTTGCCGTTAATTCTAGCTGCACCGCGGCAAAGCTCAACGGATATTCCGCCTTCTAATTTTCCGTTCGGTTTCCAGCGATGGCTGTTGATCGTACGATTTATATTGGAGAAGAAGCGCTTAAATAAGTAAATTCTCTCGTGGAAGGATTCCAGACTAAGATGGCTACACGTCAAGAGTAGATAATTCACAGAAAGCCTCAGACATACAAACAAAGTCTTTACTGCGTTTCAAACAATTCACTTGGTCAAAATTGCACGACCTTCTCTCAGAAAGCAGACCGTCGAATCTGCTACATGCTGCACACGCCACGCAGCATTCAAATCTCTTAAATTTATAATCAACACTGTGGCGACTGGCGATGAAGGCTTTCATGGCATTCGAGCCATTATTTCTGACATTCTCGAGCAAATGCAAATGTTCGTTCATTTTCGACTCCATTATTGCGCTGGGGGAAAGAGGGTGGGGACAAACGCCCGGACGCTTTTCGGTGCAAAGGAGCACCGATGTCACTTGTGTCTGTCGCCTCTTCCTCTGGGCCCAGTGACCCCAACATCCCCAACCCCTAGACAATAGTTTCGCCATATTTTGTTAAATTTCAATAAAAAGGGTAAAACTGGCGAAATTTGTTTAAGTGTCACAAACCTCCATCGTCAACCTATACTCCCCACCTTCAAAACTAAACACCATCGCCCAACCCCATAACCTCATATATTCTGAGAGCTTCCATCACATAATACATTTATGATGCACTCAAAACCCCTCGGGCTAGAACCCAACCTCCGTTTCACATGATGCAGCCATACATAACAACAAATTTTGAAAGTGTACATAATAGTCCATAAACACAGACCCCAGATTTCACCGGCCGGTACCACTCGAGATGGTAAATTCTAGTAATGCTTTTCAGGAAGCCTGTAAAAATCTGTATATCGTTTTCATATGTAATTACCGCTGTAGGTCGG